>JAVQJL010056856.1:0-30943 GCA_036024295.1 Nannoperca obscura
CACACACACACACACACACACACACACACACACACACACACACACACACACACACACACACACACACACACACACACACACACAGAGTGTACGCAGAGACAATGGAAACTATTATTGATCAGACAGTTGGTATAGATTACAGGCTGGTGAGAGAGATTGGACACTAAGTGCTACTCAGCCTCCTGCTGTCATATTGCCATTGTTGACAAAAAAACCCTACCTGTGGTAACCAATCTAAACTTGTCTTCCTCATCGGTGACCTCCTCCTCCTCAACATTTCTTCCTGGGAAAAAAAATCCCATCATCCTTTTGAAGAACTGGTACATCAGCTGGATGGTGAGAGGCACCACGTTCACCTGATGACGGAAACAAGCATTATAAAAAAATATATATCTTCAATAAAACACAATCCATAATGTTTCAGTGATCGTGATGTTCTTCACCTCGAAGTGTTCCTTAACAGAGATTCCTCCCACAGGGGGGCGCACTTTGCTGAAGATACGCAAAGCAAACTGGCGTCCTGATTGGCAGTTGCTCTGAGGACGAAGAACGACCTATAAAAGAAGAGGGAGTTACTTTCGCCCTCCGCGACATCACAAAATAACGCTCCAGTGAGATTCTGTGGGAATCATTTTCAGTGATGTGACATTTTGAAAACAGTATACTTCGACATTCCACAGCACATATTATCGATGATATGGACACGGTATGGAAGACAATCATAAGGAAAAGTGAACTTGTAATGAGTCCTTGGTCACACATGCATCAATGAATGCTTGGGTGTGCATGCGACACTGAATATGAACATAGACATTAAGTCTTGTCACTGTACCGGCACTGTACATACCCGCACACGCTGCACAGAGGAAACCAGGCAGAGAGTCATACATATGAGTACACATTGCGTTTTAATTTAATATATTATAATATAATTAATATATTTTGATGATGTTCCTCAGAAGAGCTTTCAAAAGGATGTTTGTTGTGGATGTCAATGTATTTTCTTGCATAATTAAGGCAAAAAATTAACTAAAGTCAAATGAAATGACTATTCACTTTGGTAACTGGAAAAACAAACCAATATAGCCAAAAGTGAATAATGAGAGTCAAATGTACCTTGTATGCTGCATTGGGCAGTAGGTTGTTCATTGTGAACCACCCTAACTCCAAAAGATGCTCTGCTGTGTCATCAGACTTGTTGAGCTGTGGAAAGAAAGCATTCACTCATCAACATACACCATCCAGCAGTGATTAAGTAAAACATATTGGATAGTATTGTAACAGTGGGAATGTTTTTGAAGTGCAAATAGTAAGAGGATATGTGAGAAGACAGACGGCATTATTATTACGACAGATATCACGTTCTTCAGCCCCAGATGGAAGAACACTCTGATGTACGCTCGTTAGCCGTTTCAAACTCCAGACCGGTGCAGTTCCCTGCTGTGCTCACCTTACTGTACATGAATCTCTGCAGCTCCAACTCAGCAATGCCAAGCTGGCCGTCCTCTTCGGTCAAACACCAGCGGGCCTGGGCAAAGTAGATCTCGGTTCTCCTCACCACACTCACATCCTCTGGGGGCTTACGCAGCTCCAGCTTGTTCGCCCGTTGCAGCTGGAAGTCTTTAAAACACCTGAAAGTAAGAGAACATATTTATATATATATTTTTATTTTTACCTGTGTGCCACGTGTTCTCAGGTTTGGATGTGAATGAGTGCTGATGTGAGACCTGATCAGAATGTTGAGCTCTTCGCTCTTCATCTGCATGTCATTCTTCTCCTGGTTTAGCTGGTTCTGCAGTCTCACGTTGATCTCCATCAGTTCACCGCTCAGCTCCTCGGCTTGAGCCTGCAGGACGAGAAAGAAAGCAAACGTATAATTAAAACTCCACCGATTTATCATTGCACTCCTGTCAGACTCTATGCAGCAGAACCAGAGATATCATCTTTATAATTGCAGCATTCTTCTAACTTGTCAAATCCTGGTGACTACACTACCCACAAAGCAACTCGGCTGCTGATAGTTTAGTCGGAGATTCGGGCGTGTAGCCGCATCAAGCGCAGATGAGAAGCGGGCTACAGAGGCCTGGTAAACTCACTTGCCCCTCTTTCTAACTCAGCCCTGTTTACGTATGATGTGTAAAAAAATAATCATAAACTGTCAGTGGTAATTCAAGGAGTAAAGCACTATGCGACTCACCCTGAGGTTGGAGTAAATCTGTTTCTCAAGGCGTCTAATCAGAGCGAGGTGCTGCCGGACTGCCTCCTGGAGGTGCAAGATGCTGCTGCGCTGCTCCTCGGGGTTACTGGAAATCTCCAGCTGGAAACGAACGCGCTGCTTTTTCTCACTGTGCTCCTGGACGCACCACGTAGAATAAGCAAAGAGGAAACACCAGTAAGGACAAGCACATCTTTAGTAAACAGGGACCATTAGCCCGTCTGATGCTGCAGCCTACCTTGCGTCTGGGCTCCACGTGTAACAACAGGTTGTTGACGATGTCCAGGATCATAGCGTACTGAACTGGGTTAGTGGATATCTCAAGATCGTGGTGAATGAGGGTGAAGGTGTCCACGGCCCCTGTTAAATCAACACAATAAAATTCTTACGCTCATATATGACAAACGTGTATGTACAAACTTTGCATTCTTCCTCACAGGCTGAAGATATACACAATGCGGGTGCTCCGACATACCAGCCTGCTTTTTCAGCAGGTCCTCCTTCTCGTGGTTATTCCTCAGCTCCGGTGGTTTGATCTGCGTGGCCACCTCCGGGTTGATGTCGTGACTGTAACTGATGTAGTGCATCCGGCAGCTACAACGTGAGATGATACGCTGAACCTGCTGAGTCTCGTTCACCTGGGCCGGCTGGTTCCAGTCTGTAGTCATTGAAGAGAAAAATGTATTGTTCTTCAAATTGTTCTTTTAATTAATCAGAATCACTTTACAGGTAGACATTAAGAAAAAAAACGTATTGGGAAAACACCAGTGCAGTGATAGGGATAGACCTATCAATCATTTGTGGCGCCTGTGGCGTAGGGGAGGTGTCCACTATGTGGTGAGGGAGAACAACCCTGTGTTTGAGAAGTCATTCACCTGTTGTGGTGCTAACCATTCCTCCCACAGCCTGGCCACTCTCCATCAGCTCCAGCACGGAGTCTAGGTTCCGCTGTCGGTGCTCCTCTATGTTTTTCACCTGAACACAACCCAGTGAAAGAGTCAAGAAGCAGGAAGTGCACTGTGCATAACGGGTGATTTACTTTGTTTTCTTCATACTTTGCAATAAGCCGTGCTTACCTCCAGCCACAACTGTCTGTCCTCTTGCTCAGATGGGTTGGGCTCCATGGTGGCAAAGTACTGCATGCCATCCAGCAGGCAGGTCCAGGTGGTTTTCTGCTTCAGGGTATCGTTGTACCAGGCCGGGTGGTGCTCACACTGGAGCAGCTGAGCCTTCGCCGCAGACACCAGCACGCAGCCTGCCGTCTCCGTGCCGCGCAGCATCATCTGGGCAGAGCAAAGTAGCAGATGGGATTATTGATCTGCATTCATTCATCCAGGAGAAAACATCAATTCTTAAAGACTGAAATTTTAGGATGTTGTAGCTCACATTATTGGACGTTCCTGCAGCAGAACATGCAATCCTTCAATTACAAATTTAACATGAAACTCAACAAACCTTTATACAACAATTTACATTAACGTCACATGGCGTTGCAATATGGAAAACTAAATCTTAAAAATCGAAATGCTATTATTCATAAAAGGTACCTGACAGTTGACCAACTCGATGAACCAGTTGCGGTTATAGACATCATCCGTCTGACAGGCTGCGATGCCACACAGCTGGTCACTGACACCAGAGTCCTCCTCTGAAAACACCACAAACTTGTCTGTTTCCTCAATCAGTTTCTGGAGCATCGTTGTTCCTACAAAGTGAAGGAGGGGAAATGAAAAGAAAAAGGTTAGTGGATCTTATAAGACTCAGCTTTTGACTTTTTCTTAGTCAAGCTGTTTCTTCACCTTCATGTTGACTTTTTTCTGCTCGGCTGACGGTGGGAATAACTGGTGTTGTAGGAACTGTGTTGGGAGAGTGGTTGGAAGGAGAGCGTTTGAGCTTCTTGGTCTGCAGCTGCGTGTCGATCCTCAGTCCCTTCAAAGCTTCGGTGGAGAGGTTCCTCTTCAGTACGGATGCCTTTTTATAACCGTCGTACAGCCCAAAGGCTATGTTCCTGTTAGTGGTGGTCCAGGAAGCACGCAGGTCCACCAGGCGCAGTTTGTGAGTGTAAGAGGCATTAGTCTCATCCGTCTGGTTCACCTCCTAATAAAAATAAATAAATAAAAACAATTTGATTACGAATGCAGCCACAGTTCAAAGTAGGTTTAAACTCCAGCCAACTCTGGGGTTTTACCTCCTCCATGCGGTTGCTCTGTCGCTGGTAGCTCAGGGACGACAGGCTGAGCAGGTGAGTCTTCTTCACCTGAGCGTTGTTCGGTTGGTCAGCCGTCTCATCCCTGGTGGAGGCCATCAGGTGAACCGTCACCTGTGATAGTTCACTGACCATCTGAGTCACATTCCACTCAGAAATTAGCCTTCTCATCACAGTGCCAGCTGAGAGACAAAACACACACACACACACACACACACACACACACACACACACACACACACACACACCCCGTCATATTCTGTTGGGAGACCAAATTAAGACCATCTGTACGTATGAATACTTTCATTTTCTGGAATGGTATCGTGCTAAAGCCTGTACCCTGTGGAATAAGTCTCTGTGCTCCTCGAGTGAAGACATGGCCTTTGTTGCACTCCACCTGTATACCTCTCTGCTGGGCAAAGGAGGCCCAGTAATGCACCTGAAAGACACACAATATGCGGACATTTCCACATACGGTATATATTAGGTGTAAAGTAATAAAGGGGAGGAACTTAGTAAACATTCTGTCAGGAATCAAGGTACGTACTGCGCTGTGTAAGTAACTGCAAATGTAGATTTCATGGTAAAAACATGAAGCAGATTTCTAGTGGACTTTTGGTGGAAGGCAGCCTAGAAAAACACTCACTTGTAGTTGTGGGAAGGCAGCTGTGTAGGACATCTGTTTGTAGTGCTGACCCAGCTTCTTGCGGACAGGCCTGAGGCTGTGGAAGAGCTTGCCTCTGCAGATTGGTCTAGATACACCCGTCCAGGTGGCCCAAAAGTTCTGCATCCAGCGCAGAGTGCTGCTGTACAGCAGGATTCTAGGATGGAGGGGTTCTAAATAGAAAAAAAAAAATATATATATTTATAGTCCTTAATAGTACATACAGCCGTTTTTCAAGTGCAGTGGTCTTAGCTTAGCACGCTGCACGTACCTGTGCCACAGTGCTGGTTAAGGTCCATGGTGATGGAGAGGTTGAGGTTCTCAGAGCGAAAGGCTCTGTAGGAGTCATGAGGTTGACCTGAGGTCACATCTGCAACATTCTCCGCACAGCAGAGCATTACAGCATGGTGGTCATGGGGGTTGCCATGGCAAAGCCATTGGAGGTCAAGGGTCATACACAGGTTGGGCAGGTGTAGAAAAAAGATATCATCGTACCTGGTATGGAAAAGAAAATTGTATTACTGATTGATTCTCTACAACTACAGTTATAAGTTGCTTTTAACACCTATTTTCTCCTCCACTTACTTTGATGCTGTCCTGACATTTACATCCAAATCTCCTTTAAAAACAAACTGCCCGGGGTTCCAGTCAAAGTTCAGCTTATTCCACTCCCAGTGTAGGTTTTCTGTAGTGTTGTAAGGGTCCTGTAAGATTGCAAGATTCATGTTAGATGAAGATGATTCATTCTGTTTTGTATCACAGATCTCCGTTACCACAAGAAACTAAAACACAAAAAAGGTACGTGTCATAAAACATACAGTAAACTCCAACTGATTTTATGTAATCGAAATCATGATTTGCCACAAACATAACTTTGCTAAACCTCTTCCTGCACAGATCGACTGGAGATTCACAATCTTTGTTTGTCAGGTTTTACCTCTGTAGCCAGCTGATGAAGATTGGCCTGATCAATGTCCATAACCCAGCGCCCGTGCATAAGGAGACGACTTTTATCCCACCAGGCCACAGGAGGAGAGGGATCAACAGTGGGTTTGGTCAGCAGGTCAACGGACTGGCCAATCAGAGTCCAGGCAGCATCCCAACATGGCCCCCACACAATCGTGTAGAGGGAGATGTTAGCTGCATAAAGAGAATATCCAGTAAGAGAATGTCTCAGTGTTTGACAGTAAACCTCACATTACCCAGACACAGCTGGGGCTAAAACCATGTTCATGATTGTTTTGTTTTAAATACTGATTATGATCCACCAGCATCATTAAGTACAACTGTTTGCAAAACTAAATAATTGTATTACTTATTCATACAAGAATGCTGGGTGGCAGCTGCTACAAAGTTTTGTTTTCACTCCTATTATCTGTATTACTAGATTTTTCAAATAATTAAATCACTGCTTTTCTACTGCACTTGCAAAATTTTTGTCACGTGAACAGAAGCTGCACATTCAAAAAGCTGTGATTTTTCAGGTATAACAAAGAGCTGCGTATATCCGATGGGAGCTGATAATAACAAACGTGTTTTTCGTAAAATAGCATGGCGACAGCATGATTCCTGTAACTCACATGTGAAATCATAGTAGAACTTGAGTGGTGGCATATTCCTGTGGACCGTCACGTCTCCCCACGGTGGACCAAGTGGGACAATCTCTTTGCGATGAGCCCTGGCCTGTCCGTCCTGTTCTGTCCCAATTAGTCGCCCTGACAGCTCCCAGTCCCGGATCTCAAACAGGTAGCGAGGGTAATCCCGAATTCTCACTGGCACAGTGGAAAGAGAGGAAAGGCTAATTATTTTTGAGTATGTAGAAATTAGCTCAAACTGTGAGGCCTTCCATTACATTTTATTTCGACTTTAGTCTCATTTAAATCCCGCCTCAAATCTGCAATTACAGTAGCACATCTTTATCGACTTACCCAAAAACGCAGCCAGTTGAAATTTGACGGCACGGCACCACTGGACCACCAGAGGGAGTCCATCTCTGGGGAAGGGACTGATCCTGTCGATGTCCCTCAGCTGCTCTCTTACTCTCTCTGGCCCATGAAGAGACTGATCAGCCAGGGCTACTAGCTCCAAGTCTGACACAGTCCAGGTCAGCAGGGACTTCCTCATGGGTGTGTTGGCGTAGAGGCGGCGTGAGCGCTGGATGTAGATCTCAATGTGCTTTTTCTCCAGCGAACTGTACAGCTCTTCAATCTTTCGGGCAGGGAGAAGTTCCCCGTGCTGCTTGCGCAGATCTGCCACCTTCTTATCAAGAAGCTGAAGACGCTTGGCACTTTCCTTACTCTCGTCCTTCATTAGCTCGTAATTGTCTCGCAGCTTAATTTCAAAGACGTCGTCCAGGAACACAAACGAGAACTGGCTGACTTTGAACACAAGGTCAGGAGGCAGACGCTGGACAGTAGTGGCTTGGTCTGCGGAGCGATGCAGAGTCTTCAGCCACTTCTGCACACTGATGGCCATGTCAAAGGTGTTTGAGAAATTGTACTGGTAGGGGAACTCGACAGCCATAGAGGGGCAGGTGAAGACCCAGACCCGGTTGTGGGGAGTGGTGAGGAAGGGGAAGGTGTCTCTGTGCAGCTGCATCTCAGTCAGCTCTGCGTGTGTTTCAACATTTAGATCTTTAAAGGAGACGATGTTGTTGCCATCAAAGTTGAAGATCATGGAGGGAGAGCGTATGTGCATGGAAGTGGTATGCTTAGAGACTGAGAGGGCATCTGTGTGCAAGAGAATATAGTTCTGCTCACTAACGTGGGCTGTCAAACGAGTGCAGCCTAGTTCAACGCGCACACTCAGCCCTCTACTCGGGCACGAAATGATTTCACTCTCCGTAGTTTTGACTGGGTCGTCCTCTTCTGTCTCTCTGCAAAGCATATGCCAACAAGCCTGAGCTTCAGTCATGTGCTGATATAAGACCATGTGGTCCGGTGGCGTCCATTCGACAGTGAGCTCCTCATCACATTGAACCTGACAAAGACACAACAACACAAGATATGAATATAGACACAGGAATTCAGTCTAGTCCGGAGGATTCAAACGTTCTTACCTGTAAGGTGTGGGTGGTGATGTGGTAACAAAAGGCTATGGCGGTGAGTTGGAGCACAGGGTTGGTGGTTTGGGAGGCGGGGCAACACGACTCCATGCTCTCTGTGAGTGATTTGATGGCTAACAAGCTGACACCTTGAAGAGACACAGTGGAGCTCTCTGCAGAGCTCAGGAGGCCGACAGTGTCCATCCGCAAAGAAACAGCTCCTGAAGAGAACACAAGAAAATCAAAAATTATGATAGACTACCAGAGCAGAGGATTTCGCGTAACCTGGAGTCTTTAGCCCCACGAGATGATGAAGATGCAAGGGAGAATTCATTAGAGGAAAGCCATTTGTTCTCATTTTTTGAAAAATGTATTTGCACTCTGTTGCTTGCAGGTCTAGGGCTGCAACTAATAATTTACTTTCACTATATCAATTCATCTGATAGTTGATTTCCTGATCGTTTGATCTATTAAATGTCAGAAAATAGCAAAAAATATTAAAACACAAAAATCACAACTTCAGTCAAAAACTCAAAGAGCTTAAGACAAAGAAAAAGATCAGTTGCTAGTTAATGTTTCATTACCTAACATTCTGAAATAACTTACCTGCCAGATTAGACAGTGTGAACACGTTGACATCCTCCAGACAACAGTCCAGTTTAAACAGCAGGTGTAGCTGTGAGGAGGGGGTGGGTTGAACGGTATCATCACTAGGGGGAGACACTGAGTCCACATCTGACAGCTGTGGCCCTGGGTCACGAGGGACGCAGATGAGGGACAGCAGGCGAGACAGACACAGTGCACAAGTTTCTGAAAGCTCCACTTGAAGACCTTTCAGGTTGGACTCCACGCTCAAACTCTGAGAGTGGCTACTCGACTCCATGCGTGGTCTGTTGAAACTCCCCTGGGAGGGACGAGATTTAAAAGAACACGAACATTACCAACTGAGTATGCCAGTAAATCCTAACTAACTCACTAAGCATAAAACAATAGTTTTAACTGGAAGCATCATGTTCTGAGGTAAAACTGGGGGATTCAGAAAATATATATTTTAAAAAAGATCATGCAAAGAAAAGAATTATAGAAAAAAAGACAAGAAGAACACATGGCGCTATAGAGGAGGATGGTGATAAGAAGAAAATAAAAAAAAAATAAAAAAAAGAATCATTAAACATAAATAACGGGTTTCTAAATGCTCCGTAATCATTCACCTACCTGAAGACTGAGCGAGTCTAAAATTAGCGCTTCTCCCCACACATGTTTACCAGGAGGGTGGGGTGCTTGTTGGATATGAGACCCCTGACCCACTCTCCACCAGAAGTTGTCCAGGGACAGTGAGGCACGCTGGTGCACATTCTGGCACTCTGGACTCTCTGTGTCATCTTTAATGTCGAGAAGATGTCGCAGTTCTACCAACGCACACAACACAAGGCATCATAAAACATTTTTTTGAGGAAACATTCAAATTTGCTGCAGTATAGTATAGAAGTTGTTCTCCCACAAAATAAAACAGTTATTAAAAGCCAACACCGATAAAAAGGAGTACAAGTTAATGTTTAACTTTTAAAGGGCACTCTAAGAAAAGACCTTATCTAATCTAGTTTGGCATGTTTGAAAAAGGCTGACCCAAATGTTACAGAATAAAAACGATGAAGATTTACGTAAGGAAAATGTGTTGTAGCAAAAGTACAGGACATGCACATGATGTAAGGTAACAACATTAGGTGCTATTGTTTAGCACAGGGTGTTGAGGTTTTACTTTAACACAACTGCAATATAGCAATAACATCATATGACGCTCACCTGCCTTTCTCTGTGTGTGTGTGTATGTGTGCAGCATGTGAAAGACCTGCAGTACCTGCACTGGCAGAGAGGAAGCCTAGAGCAAAAGGCGTTGTGTCGCCCAGCTGAACAGACACATTAACGTTGGACACAGAGGAGGTGATCCTCACGGGAGCGTCGAGGTGAGGGAGGCGCCTGAGGAAAAGGAGGGTGGGCAAATAATCTAATGGACTATATAACACAACAACATCATGGAACAACACAATACAGAATGAGTGATGCGCAAACATAAACATGAATAAGAAAGAGAAGATAGTAAAAAGGTATTAGATTATTATTTTCACATCCAATAATTCCAGCAGAGTTTTAAAGATGAAAGAAAATATCTGGTTGTAATTTCCCCAAATCCAGAGCTTTGAGTTTTCCTTTTGCAACTTGCCTTTTTCTATGTGCTGCCTTCCTGTGGATTAGCTGTTCCCATGGAAATAGGTTTAGCCAATGGGAGAACTCCTGGTGACGGTAGTGGATGATGCAAGTGTTGACTGTAAATGACCCTGAGATGTCAACTGATGTAACCTAAATGTAGAAAAACACAAGAGACAAAGTCAAAAAAAGGCTATATATGATTCATGGATTTAAGAGGCTCCTGTGATGTGACCACCAAGCGTCTTCCTCACCTGCAGGGTTGTCTTGAGAGTGTTCACGCAAAGGATTCTTTGCCTACTTTGTGAGAGGAGCAGTCCATCTGTCAATAATGAAAAAAAAAACAACGACTGTGTTATTCATAGCTTTTCCCTTCATCCAACTCTCTCAGCATTGCGTCTGGCACCCAGCTGTCCACTAACCCTCTAGAAGGAGCTCCAGGCTGCTCTGGGGAAAACTCAGCTCAGGAGTGAAGCTTTTAAGAGGAAGATGCTCACTGCCATGACCATAGCAGACGTTTAAAGATTTCAGAGTCCAGTTGAGGTGTCTGTACAGAAGAAAAAAAAAGAGTCATGAAATGGGGAATCAAATTATGCAAAACAACAAACACTATATGCAGCTGATGGTAAAATGTTGACTCACCTTTTCTGGCTGTGCATGGATAGGGTTACATTTGTATTATCAAATTCCACATTGACCTTGTGGGGAATCAGCTGATGAAACCGTTGCACAGTCTCAGTCTGGATGAACTCAATGTTTTCGCATTCTGAAAGGAAGCAGTATTAATACTATATTAAATCACAATATTACGTACAGTAGTAACAAAAGTGTAAAGAAAGCCACATAGCCAAATAGTTATAGAAACAAAACAATAAGCATGTAGTGAATACAGTCACATATGCCACCTGATATGAGCCACGGGCAACTTGCAATATTCTGCAATGCAGCGCATATTGTCTTGGCCTACTCTATAGAAAATGTACAAACAGATGGCAGGTTTTGAATGTTGCAATTGTACCTACAAGCATAAAGGATGTGGAGAATATATGGTCAGATGTCAAATCACTAACAGCACTGATTTAAAGTTTAGGTTTCGGATAATCACGTCTGTGCTACGGATATTTTAGTTCTGACAATGTATTTTTAAAACTTCTTATTCTGTGAATAATGACCCAAAAGCTGATGTATAAACAATTACATTTTATGTCATTTTAAATACTTGATTTTACCAACTTTTTAAATAATTGTACAACTTATGCTTTATTTGATTGGGGAGGTTAAACTTTATGTACATTAAGCATGTGGATCTTTAGAGTTCCTACAGTGGAGAATAAAGCGCTATGATGTGACCTTGTCCTCATTTTCTCACTGGTTAGCAGAACGGCTAAAAATATCACCGAGGACCGTAGACATCCAGGCATTTTACAAGCAGAAGATCACCGATGTAAAGACAGCGGAAAACAACTGCTAATGCTGTCGCGCTCATCATTCTAGCTGCTTTTTTTGAGTGCACAAGTGGAGAGAATTAGCATGGCGAATAAAGGAAATACCCAGCTAATAGCTGACTAGCTGTGCTTTAAATACTGGTTACACACACGTTTACATATACCCCATGATTACGTCTTCTGTGACATTTTACTTTACACAGATTATACTCACCAGATGCATCGTGAATGCTCTTTTGGGGGGACTGGGGCAGCAGGAGTTGGCTGAGAAACAGTCCTTCGTGCAGCTCTGCTATAAGTGTCCTCATACTCAGGGACAGACAACCTGGCTTCATCTCTGGCAGGCTCACATCTCCAGACAACAGCAGGCTCAGGGCCACTTCGGCCAGACATATGTCCTACAACAAAGAGCACGTCAGTCACACACATTTAATCACAAGTTTCTATTTCAGTGAAAATAGACGAGCTTACCAATTGACTGCTTTTAAGCACTTTACTGCTTAACTGCCCGACTGAGAAGTCAAACGCCAGCCTGTAATGAAAGTAAAAAAAAAATTAAAACAGTGTACATGATCCTAGGACAGGATATTCTTTCTTTTCCATTACATTTTATAGTTAAATCTGATCAGTGGCTGACAGAAACAACAAACAGAGATTGAGTTTGAACGGTGTATTTACCTTTGACTCTGATGGTCAAGTAACAAGGTGATGCCTGCAATTGTCATGTGCCATAGAGACTCTGACAGTGCTATGTTCAGTACCATCACATTGATGGAGCTGATGTGGAAAGACAGCAGCTGAAAATGCAAGACCGGAGGTGAGATATTGGCTACAAAAATCAGTTTAGCAAAAGACTGGCCTACAGTGAGTCCATACTTGTGACAGGAAGCGCAGCGTTGTGGGGCTGACTGAAATCTTCCCAGACTTTTTTCCATGACTCTTCTTCACCAAAGGTCTGAGCGGTGCTTGCAAGTCAAACCTAACTCTGGTTTCGCCAACACACAATGCCAGGTATCTCCTGAAACACAAACATGCAGTTGCTGTCTCAAATAACAGAATTAAGCATTTACATATATATAACTAAAAGCGATAACTTACGGCAAATCCTGGTTTAGAAGTTTACTTGAAATCCATATTCTGTCAATTTCCTGTCATAGAGAGAGTCACTGTTATGGCATAGTAAGATAAGACGTAACCGTGATATATTTTGGGACTGTGGACAAACTACATCAAATGTGTTCTGGCTATTTCTCGTTCAAACATCTACCCCCGACACCCGACATGGGAGCAGCCGCACTGAATAAGCTCACTAAATACATGTCATGTAAACACTGTGTCTTACCAGAGTATGCTGGGGGTGAAACTGGATACTAACTCCTTGGACAGAAAACAGCCCTACTGATTTGATCTTTAGTTCAGCATTCAGTGCAGTCTGGAAGAATCTCACAGCCAGGCTGCATACGAGACACCTTGGAGCAAAAGAAAATGCCGAAACATTTGACACAAAATAAGGAAAATCAAGGACACAAAACGTCTGGGTTGAATCTTGTATGCAGTGTTAGATTAGGTTAAACTAAAGCAATGTTGTCTACAGTTATCATTGGAAACTGACACATTTCTTACCTGAAAATGACACATAACAACACGATCCCAAGCAGAAGAATTAGGAGGAAGGATATCAGCAAGAGAGACATTGTGTCCCAAGATGTTCACGCCCTGATCTTGGACATGGGTCTGGCTGCTCCTCTATATCTGCTATCAGCTGCTGTCAAAGAGGAAGAGACACACTTCAGCTTAACTCACCTTACATTCAGGCGCTCACAGCCAGGTGTGACGGCCTGGTTGATGTACAACAATAATCAATAACTAGTCTATCGTTTTAACCTGGCAACACTTGCTAAGCAAATTCATAAAACGTTGTGGTTTTCAGCTAACGGTAAAAGCTAACCTCACAGTGCTAACATTGCTAATTAACAACTCTGTAGTTACAACCCGAACATGAAATAGCACCTAGCTAAAAGTTTATCACTCGACAGTGTGCAAAACATTTACCTAAACTTAGTCCGTGTTCACTGCCCAGCAGTGGACAGACAGTGACTCGTTGCCACGGAGTAGCGGCCCAAACTAACCAAACATGAAATAGTTAAAGATATTTGCCGCCGCGTCATCCCAGAATCAGTAGCAAATCTGTGCTAGCACTGTAGCATGCTAACGCTACGGCTAATTTAGCGCAGCGCTTGTTACACAAATTAGCATTATTTTTGGTAACTAGCCGACCGTCATACGTCTGTGGCTTCCGTCGGCTCCAATTAGTTATCAAGAGTACTTACCCAGACATATTCATAGTATTTGGTTTTCGCTTCGCGGATGCTGCAGAGAGCAGTTTCATCTGACAGTTAACTCTGCTCAGAGTAAACACTGCTCTGGTCCGCCCTGCTCAGCTGGCAGCTCATTTGACTTGCAGAAGAAAACTGTGACTTGTGGGAGCGGAGCTGGAACACCGCCAACAATACAGCAAATATTAACCGTTAACTATGCATTGGTAAAATAAACACAGTAGATAAACTATTTTACAAAGGTGAAAAGTTAGAGACACATTTTATTTCAACCAGATGAGAGACATTATGTAATTTCACAAATGACAAGATTCAGTTTAAGTCTACCACATGACTAAACCATTGCCACTGCATGAAACTGAACGCATTTATCTGTAAACAGCTGCATTTGACAGCATACTTTAATGGTTGATACCCAAGGCTGAGTTTTCAACCCACTGCCTAAGGGTCCCAAACCCCTAAAATCTCCAGCTATTATATGCATGTAATTGGATTTAGGTAATCTGATTAGCTGCAAATTCAAAATACAACGTCAACAATAAGGCAGGTCCTGCATTATTACGCCATGTTGTGGACCTGTGTTAAAATCTGCACGTTTATTATTTTATTATGGTACATTTTCTGAATAAAGTGGTTTTCAAATCAACTTACCACAAACTAATTGAACCACAGCAATCTTGCAACCAGGTAGTGTTACTCTTATTATTAAGAGCACTAATAGGAATATAAACAACGCACAGAAGGTAGAGGGCTATGTTAACATCTTACATCCTTTAAAAAAAAAACATAGATTTTTTGCCCACCTCGCTGCCTTATTGATAGGAACAATATTTATTGGAAAAACGTCCAATAAAATAAACAAGTGGTTCTTTGGCAAAGTGCTGTCAAAGCAACTGCCCCTCACGGCATGCTTCTAGGGAAATTAACTCTCATATTGCCAGCCTTAGCACAACGGATGTTGTCATTACAAGAAGATTTACAGCCACTCATCATTATGTGAACTGGTGAGAAATTGATGGTGCACAATTCTCCAGGCAAGTCCCTCCATCTCATGCCGCAGCTTTCAGTCTGTTGTGTTTGGCAAACCACTCGTCACTTTTATCTTCAGCCAAAGCCTAAAAAAAGAGTTTAAAAGCGTTAAGAGTACAGGCACAGTGACTATCCAACATGTTGCATATTTAATGTAGAGAGGGAAATATTGGAGCGGCACCGACCTTATCAAGCAGTTCATTTCCTTTGGGGTCCACCATGGACAGCTGCCTGAAGGCTTCATCTCCCACAAAGCAAATCTCATGACAATCCTGAAACAAACAGTGTCCAGTTAACATTCTTTAACAGACGCACATGTTGACTTGATTACAACATTACACTGGTACTTACTGGGTCGGCCAAGATAACCACTTCTACCGTAGCTTTTCCAGGAGTGTCCAGGCTGACTAACGGAGTGAGAATTTTCTGATTTTCCTTTTTCATCAAGGCTTCAAGGTCAGGCAGCTGTTGAATGTAATCAAATATTGATGATGAAAATGACCATTTATTTTCTCCATTCGTTTACAAAGACGTGGATTTATCCAGGAATTCCTTTTTTTTTTTACTTGCTCCCGTGGGCATGAAAACGCTATTCTCCCAAATGCTGTTCCGTGATCTACTGTCCCACCGATATCGTGAAGCTCCAGTTTACACTGCATAAAGATAGAAAATACATATTTATAACATTCAGACTAAAATCCACTCCTGATTTATTACCCCACACTACAAAGCAGTTATTTCTTTAATACTTGACTCACTTGAGTGTCTGCAAATCCCATCAGCACCGTTTTCTTTTCCTCATTCTTTTCCATCACCTTCATTCCCAAGAGTGTCGTCCAGTAGCGGGTCGATCTCTGGAGGTCTGATACTCCGAGACAAACCTTCTGCACAGGGTCTGGGAACACATGATCAAAGGTTACAGGTGATCAGTTTTTAGAAATTGGGACTCTTGAGAGAAAAGAGCCATGACACTCACCACTAGGAGGCTGCTCTTTATCCACAAGGTAGAAGGGATACCCTCCTGGAGCCTGGGTCAGATACAGAGCCTCTCCTACCTCAGTAAGAGGCCACCCCAGACGTTTAGCATTGCTTACAGCTTGGCTCGACTGCAGAGTGAGCCCCTAAAGTGAAAACAGACACTCCAAATATCCATTTACAAGGCGGCTCTACACTATAACACAACATGAAAATGATCAAAATGAACTCTTGCTCACCAAGAAGTCATTGCCAAGCTGATACTCTCCCACTCCATAATTGTATGTCAGTTCAGCAACAAAATGGTCATCTTCTTGACCAAAGCCAACCATTGTTTTGCTCCATTTTCCATCATAGGGGCTGTAAGGTTATGGATACAGAATGAGGAAGGTGGGCGGTATTAGGATATTAACAGCCCTGTGTTATACAACTTTGTAAGTACAAAGTTCATCAGTGTATGTGATGTCTCATATCTACCCATTACACGTTGCTTTGCAGCCTTCCTCAAACTCTTCATGGCGTAAAATCTAAAATGGACAAGAAGGCATGTCAAAATAAGCATCCAGTATGAGAACACATTCATTTAAAAACTCGAGTTTCACTCATATGACAAAAGAGGAATTAGCTAGCTACGTAACGTTGTACTGCACTTTGGCTGAGCTTAGCCGATCGTCAACAAATGTTAATCAATGGCATCTGAGCATTAAATGAAGCTCAGAAAAGGTACCTTCATGCCCAGAACATCTCGGTAAAACGTGGCTGTTTTGGCCCTGTCACCAACTTTGAAAACAAAGTGAAGTGCTCGTCTCAGAGCCATACTTCTTGAAAGATGGCTATGTCAATATTGGCGTGCAGGGACCGATTGAGCTTCCTTCCTAGTGATCGATTTTTCTGTGGTCGATTGGTGTAAAGTAAAACAAATAAGTAAATAGAATGCGTATGCATTTGCAAATACAATTCTGAGATTTTATTTCAGCATTGTTAATTAATTAACATTATTTAATCAGTATGGACAAGCGCAACGACTTTGCGCAAAATAAAAAGTAGTAAAATTACGCTCGCCACCCCTAGCCATTCAGGTTAATGGTATCGTCCAGTATGTCGCATTCTCTCGCGAGGTTACAGATGAAACGCAAATAAAGAAGAAAAAGAAGAAATTAAATGAGTTTGGTAACATCTTTGGGGCAATACATCCACTCGCAGGGAATTGTTAACGTTACTTAATAAACTAGATTAATTTTAGATGCGTAAATGTGGTATTACCTACACTACAAGTGGTGGCGGTAGGTAGGTTCGCTTGTGTCAGTCCACCATTCTGTTAAACAAGAGAAGAAGAAACGGGACAAACATGGCAGCGTACATGAGACGCGTGATTTGTCTTGTTTCCATAGAGCGAAGCGCGTTTCTAACAAGAGGAAGCAGTATTGTTGTGGAATCTAAACGGTATGTGCGCGGACTGAGGAGGAAACCTGTCAAAGTGTTGTTTCCAGAAAACGAGACCGGTCGAGTCATCAAGCCGACGCCACAGTCTCAGCCAGCAGGGCAAAACTTAAAGAGGCAGAAGGATGCAAAAGTCAAACCTACAACACATCTTGAAGTAGGGGACTTTGTCAAGGACAGTAGTAGTGGTGTGCAGTCAACTATAAAACAAGCTCACGTTACTGTTACAAATTATCAAATTGATGGACTGCGCTTCGAGAGGGCTTTACCTGGAGATAAAAGACTGGGGTAAGTGTTGCAGCATGAGGCGGTATGGATTATTCTTCTGACGGTCAGATCAGAGTACCCTGACATTCAAAGGAAGAAATGGGCCATTCTGCCTGGTTGGGTGGTGCTTCTGACTAAAATGTGTCCATATTTAAATGAAAACTGAAGTGCCAAAAGTTGACATAAAATGTCTTGAATGTTGTTTAGTCCTTTGATCAGATTGTGCCAGGTTTAGACTATACAGACAAAGTTCTGGGAAGGTTACTTGAGGCAAAACATGTGGCTTATCATGCGAGACATTTGGTGTATTCTGTTTAATGGGGAAAAGGGGTTTTGACAAATATGTTTACATTCCTGAAAGGAAGGCATCATAAAACTACATTTTTGATATTGGTACCAAAATAGAGAGATCCTGTTGGCAATAGTATTGAAAACTGTAGATGATAACAGCCCCATGACCACCTAATCAGTACCTTTAGTGATTGCAACTTGAGGGTACATCCATACTTAAGTTTTAAATGCAGGGTTTTAACATGGATTTTTTAAATTTAAATTATTTATTTATTTATAATTTATTTAAATGATCTGAATACTGTTGGATAGTAATAACTTTTAAGCAATTTGTCTCAGTTTCAGTTGCTGCGTTTGGCATAATAGCATCCATTAATCCACAATGTTTCCAAAATAGTAATAATAAGTATGATAATTATTCATATTCTCACTGCCTGTCCATCAGGAAGTTGGTGAGTGTTGCTCGTTCCAGGACGTTTCGGGAGCACCAGGGTAAAATCCTGCTGGAGGGCAGGCGTTTGATCTGTGACGCCCTGGATGCTGGAGCCAACCCACAGATGGTGTTCTTCAGTACGGTGGATCGGCTCCGAGAGCTGCCCTTAGACAAGCTGAAAAGGGCCACACTAGTCAAAGTGAAGTTTGAGGAAATCAAGGTCTGGTCTGACCTTGTGGCCCCACAAGGGGTGATCGGTGAGGGCCACATGTTTTTTTTTTTTGTTCATTATGAAGCGCAGATACTCTTGTTGTTGTTGTTGTTGTTGAGTTGTTGCTGACTTCACCCTCTTCTTCTGCAGCCATATTTTCTCTCCCGGACCCGTCACGGTTGAACTTTGCGAGTAGAGGTCATTCGGTGCCATTGTCCCTGATATGCGACAACATCCGTGACCCTGGCAACCTTGGGACTATGTTACGATGTGCTGCTGCTGCTGGTTGCCACAATGTCCTGCTCACCAAGGGTCCGCTCATGTTATCAATTATAGATGTGAACAAGTTAGAAATGGCTTTGCTTATTTGCTTTTTGTTTTTCAAATCTATTCATTTTTGCCACTTATAGGTTGTGTTGATGCTTGGGAGCCTAAAGTTCTGCGCGCAGCAATGGGCGCCCATTTCCGCCTTCCCATCTATCCCAGCTTGGGCTGGGATGATATCGAGAAACATCTCCCTAAACCCGTGACTGTCCTTGTGGCTGACAGCGGCCGTGGCGCTGACCCAAGTAGAGAAGTTGAAGAGGATTCCCAAGTTAATGTGTCTCACAAACCCTCCAAAGCCGGAGACTATGGCTGGGCCAGCTCAAGGCCTAATCGCAATAACAAGCGCCACGAGGAATGCGATTCAGATTCTGACTCGGATAGTGAAAAGGAGGGACTTTCATTTCCCAGAGTGGACACAAAGCTGTACCATGAGAGCTGGGCTCAGAGTCCCACTGCTCTTGTGATAGGTGGAGAGACGCAGGGTCTGAGTCTAGAAGCAGTCCAGTTGGCTGAGAAAACCGCCGGTCACAGGCTCTTTATTCCTGTCGTTCCTGATGTGGACAGCCTGAATTCAGCCATGGCCGCCAGTATTCTTTTGTTTGAGGGCAGGAAGCAACTGTTAAAACTAATGCAGACAACGGGAAGGAAGTGGAAATCTAAAGCTGAACAGCAGTTTAAATGATCTAAATATCCGTATGTGACTTCTGGTGTGTATTTGTCCTTGTTTCTACATCCTGTCCCGCTAATAATTACACTTTAATTAGAGATTTCTGAAATGATTGTATGAATTTATGTCAAGTGACTTCATGTCTTGTTTGTTTTTGAATTTCCCAGAGGCCAAGGTTGCATCCATCTTCAAATTTCTTGTTTTATCCCATCAGCCCAAAACTGAAAGATTTTCAGTGTACTACCAACGATGGCTATTCATTTAGAACCACAAACAAACACATCCGTTAAAGGTGTCCTGTTAAGCCTGTTCAGTTACCTTCCAGCCAATCAGAATCTAGATTTCTCAAGGGCCATGATATAATAAATGAAAGCTCTAATGCAGAGACACAACTGTCATCTCCATGGAGCTAACGAGCACCATCATTACTTGTCACACACACACACAAGCATTTTGTTAATGTAATGTAGTGACCCTCTCCTGCTCCTCGGAAAAGTCAGACTGTACCCTGCCTTAACAAAAAGAAAAAGCACATAACCCTCCCCCTTTTCTTACCCCTCTACCTAAAATGTTCATATAAATAGATGTCTGCAATTGAGGCATTTTTAGTTTCGGAAGGACAAGTGATTCACTGTCACAGTCTTACATTCGTCCTTGATTCTGTATCTGCAGCCACATTGTCTATGCAAATATGCAGAACTCACTACACTTCCATCCCACCTGGAGTTGGCACATGAAAAAATTAGTCAATCTGCATACTGTCTTCCGAAATAAATGCAGCAGAGTATCTTTGAGCCATGACTTATATTTAAAAACTTCTAAGAGGCGAGTCATTTCAGTGTGTGTATTTTACATATCCAAGAGCTAACTTTGATAGAATTTACAAAAAGGGACAAAACCTTGTGCTTGCCAGTGAATTTTTAATGGGTGTGAGAAGTCATGACTGAAGTAACAATACAGGGATTTATACATTCAACACTTTTCAAATGCCATTTTTGTGCCTTCAGAAATAACCTGGCCTTGTCATTAGGGGACCTTCACAGAAAATCCTCAAAATGACTTTGAGATGAGAACCACCATTAACAACTGGCAAGAGATGACTTTCACTCACATCATAACAGGTTTTTTTTTTAAAACATCAGTCATTGGTCTGTTACAAGCAAGTATAATGTGATCTTTACTGTATGTGCACCTGTCATACTTGTTTTTCTTTAAATACAGCCATAAAGGCTTACGGCTACATCCAACTGAGGTTCAACACATTTGCACTACGTGTGAATTACAACTGTAGAAATGCATTTTATTCTTTCTCAGCATTACTCAGAAACCAAAACAGGTAACAAGGTCAGGATCTTGCAGACAAAACAGAAAGCAAAGAATCAGCTGAATAAGTAGGTCCACTGGGAAATTCTCTGGTTTTCTCTAGAGTTCAGAAAAGCTATTGAGTGAAAAAAAAAATACAAACACTTTTCTTGAGGCCAAAAAAAAAAAAAAAAGAACCAACAGAATCTCCAAATATATTACTGTAGGGACTATCATCAATGCAAGGCACCACAGGAGAAAGAGGACTCCATGAAAAGAGGAACATGTCTAAAAATATGTTAAAATGTCAGTAAAAAGTGAGACATCTCTCTAACAGTCTGACAAAGTCAGGGGGGGCGTGGGAGAGATAGTGGGAGGCTTGAAAGGGTGGAGAGGGGGTGTAGCAACAGGTCAGGGTTCGATGATGGAATGAGTCCCATATAGTATGTCCACTATATATTTGGACTTCCCCTTCAGATGGGCTCTGGTTTGAGCTTTTCAGCCAGGAAGTCGCTGACAAATTGATCCACTACGGCCGGCGTGATCTCCTCCACGTCGCGAACGTACTTGGCGCGGGCCGACATGTCCAGGATCGTGAGCAGAGGTGCTGCTTCTGGGAGGTTAGTGTAGTCCCGCAGGGAGTCAGTCATGTCATCCTGAGGCGAACGAGAAGGAAATACAATGATTAGTGTGATGTTACGCGATGTTACAGTGGTACATTCCTCACATGCATGGATGGATCTCTGTGTTGGGCAACTGGGAACAGGCCCAAACCACACCCTCCGTTTCAAGTAGATTATTTACGTCTTGTTATAAAGTCATCAAGTTTCATTAACAATCTGAAAAGGAAGAATCTATGTTTGGTGGAACTGGCCACATATGCCAACTGACAAGGGGTCCCAAGTCGAATTTGTTTATAGGGGCTGCAAGAAAATAATCATCCACAGCAAGAAGAAACTACTGAACTCCAGGTGTAGTCATGTCACCAGAATTACGGGTGACAAGGCTCTGTTTACGTCATGGGGGTGACTTGCTGCTAGGTAAGAGGAGGGCTTTTTACAATGGCCACTGTCTCATAAATCCTCCATGCTCGCATGGCATTTGAATTATATGACAAACATGAAAGTCAAACACTGGATTTGTTCCAGGAGAGAAGACACTCTAAATTCCACATTTCTCTGCTGCACATCAGTTCAGACTTGCTTTTGAATAAAATTAGGACAGCACCCATTGCTTGAACTAAGCCACATTAAGATTGCCCCATAAAATGCAAAAACTGCCTGGCACAATCTTTATTAATGCACACTTCTTTAAAGAGAATATGAAACTCTCTCCTCTCGCTCGTCTTCTTGCAGGCAGCCTGCCCAGTGAGACCGGAGAGCTGCTGCTTAGTCACGCATCCTGCTGTGAAGAAAGACAGGAAGCAACCAGGTGGGGGTCCAACAACATCCACATTTTCTCACATCACATTTCACATTTGAATAGCACACACGCTGGAGAGAGAGCAGTGCAGCGTTGTAAATGTTGAAAATAGATTGCTGCTGGGTTTGGTGGGGATTCCAGCTTGAGCTCTTTGCACATATTTTGAAAGGGCTTCACCCACGTTCTGCCTGAGGCTTGATGTCACATTTCAGCCTTTAACAAGTCCGGATTACAACCCCTGTAGCCTCAGGTAACAGAAATACAATCGCAATCAGACTTTTCAGGGCTATTAATAATTGAGACTGAATAAGAAATCACACTCTTTAGCTCCAGCTGGGAGTGGTTCTGGAATTGGCATTTCTACCCTGACTGAGATCCATTATTCTAGTCATATTCTGTCTAAGTCAGATGGATTTGATGTGTTATGCTTTGTAAGGTCACACAGTTCACTTATTAGATGTGCACAGCTACTATCGCTTCAGACAGTCTCCTTTTCTCACGACAGCATGACCTGATTTCCCCTCAGCTTAGTTTGCTGGCTCAGAGGGAGCCTCGCAAAAGATTAAAGATCAGTTTCATATGGAAAAGATTATGCTGAAAATGCAGAACTAACAAGAAAGGGCCAGAGGGTGGCACTGCAACAAAGAGTTGGACTCCTCATAAAGGCAGCGCCTCTGATGTTAATACTGTTACTGATTTATGTGCCAATGTGAGTTTTGTCAAAACACGGTCAAAGATAAAGCGACTTTGGATGGATTTCCTGCTACAGACAACACTGAAGCATTCCCTCCTGTCAGGCCTCTTGTTGTGTCTCCCCTGTTATCAGAAAATCCACAGCTATTCTCGCTGAATGGATCAAACCACGCAATCAGCTCTCAGACTTCTCATTGAATAGCTTCGCTGGACTGCTACCTAAAAAGGATAAGTATGCCTAAATAAAGTCTATGACCTCTACTTTGCAAAACTGCTAACAGATGGAACAGACGAGTTGCAGTGTGGTGTTTTGTTGTAGGCAGCTAACTTCCTCTGAATGAAGCCCATTTTATTACGCTGCAAATCACCACACGTTGACCACTTAATACTCACAGATGTAAGCTGTCACTAAGGACAATGTCGTTACGAGTGAAATGCAGCTCTGTTCTCCTGCTACAAATAAAAGCTCCGTCTTGCATGCTCTCTTGCAGCCATACTAAGCGTAGATTATAGATCATCTGGGCACACAGTGTAAAGAAACCACAAAGAGAGAAATTCCACAATCTGTCACCATGGCCTTTCCAGCCTCTCCGGTACGAGAAGATGTAATCGCTGCGTCAGTTTTCGCCACCCGTCGGAAGTCATGCATCTTCTTTTGTTTGGCTTCTCTGCTTGTGTAAACTGCTTCTCGTGAGGTGCAGCCATCCCAGGGGCCCCCCGCCCTCTGCAGCTCTGCAGCTCAGCCCAGGACAAAAAAGACAAAAGGGCCTCTCTGCTATAGCTCACACAGCTGTGATAAGGCTCAGCGTGCGTTTACCGTGTGGGACCTGCTGGGCCGCGTCAGGCTTATTCTGACTATTGATGAACTGTGGCATTTCACACTCGATGACCATCTGATAAGGCCTGAACTGAGGATGATAACAAGCCTCCCCCACTGCCCCCTGAGCAGGGGCTGCGCCCGTCCCACTGGCCAGCTTTGATGTCTTGAGAAAAAAAACGTTATTGTGAAATTTGGGATATTCTCAACAGCAATTGCTCATCGGTTTATATTGCTGAAAGTGGAAACATCTTTGGCTGGTGTGCGCAAATGTGGAACAAAAAGACGGCAGATTTAAACGGATGAATCTTGAGTTACATTAGCCATGAAACATTGAGTTCAATAAAGTGATTAAAGCACCATTTCTTTATGGGAAGTGAACCTCATGGTGGCGCTATAGGAAAGGTCAGGGGATCACCAAAGGCAGTGCGCGGGCACTAATAATAATATTTATTGACCTTTACATACAAAATCAAACATGGAAAAAACAAAGAGGCAACAGTCCCTGCTACTTGCCACAAAAAAAAAAATCTGCTAAATTCTTAAGTGACTGGATAATACCACCAGAGATCATTTTGCATGCAACAGCCAGTTTCCCAGCAGACATGAAAGAACAGAAGAGCTTTCATTCTGCGTTATATAAATCAGTATACTACTCTGCGGCGGATGGTTTTTCAGTAGAGTAAGAAGATCCTGTGTCATTCCGCTCAGTCCGGCCTCCCCCTGAGAGACTGCCAACATACTGCTGTCTCATGGACACAGAAAACCCAGCAGCTGGCCTGGCAAGGAGCGTGCGACTACTAGGGCTAACCCGGGCCAAGGTGCCGGAGTCTGAGCCCAGAGACTGAAAGCTAAACGGCTAAAACGGGAAGTGATATCTAACCGTAAACCTGGTGATTTCATAGCCGGTTGAGCAAGAGCCAGGCAATTATACCTGCGCTACATGGATGTAAAAACATCTGCCTTACCACCAGGCACACAAAGCAAACTGACTGCAGCTATAAACACAAGACGCTTCCAGTGCAACAATGTTTCTTTGTGTTAGGTCAAATAAATATTGGCGCACAGACAATGAACGCGAAACACAAAACTTAAGCTTTGCTTCTTTTGTGTACGTATGTCAGTGACATTTCAGGGCTGACACCAGAGTGGCGCGGCCTTGGACAGACTCACACAGAGTTGGACAATTAGCACATGTTCAAGCCCCACGGCTGAAACCTGAGCCTGCCCTTGGTGTGTGTGACACGAGAAACCAGCGCAGTCCTCCCAGACTGCTGGGCAGAAAGAACTGGGAGGAAGGGGAGCTGCAGGGCAGAGAGCAGGGGAACTGGGGAGAGGTAGCTAATCTGGTAATTATGTCTGCTGCTGCTGCTAACTCCACCAGCTCTGGAAAGGTCGAGACAGAACAACACGAGATAACAAGAGGTATGAAAACTCCACGGCCCGTCCCACACAGGGGAGACATGGGAGAAGATAAAAGTAGGAGATGGAGGGATTACTTGGATGCAGTCTGGAAGAATTGAGAGAGTCTGCTGGCATGCTCTGGGTCTACCCTAATAAGGGCACCCAGTGGAATTCTGGGTCATGGATAGGAGTGAGAGTGTAGATTCAAGAGGCTCAAAAAGGGTGTCATTTCAACAATAACCAGGGTGCAAATATAAACCAGGGACTTAAAGTATGTGACCAAATATTGGCTGAAATTGGCTCGTAACAGATACACAAATGCAGAAGATATGTTGGAGGGTTTTTGTTGTTGATAATTTGTTGGAAACGTTTATCTTAACAATGGATCACATCACTCTGCAGTTCCTATAAGCTCTACCAAACATTTTAGTATCTTTTAGCTCATTGTTTTGGTTTCTAACCAGCAGCTTTACCATAGGGTTCACTCTCACCGCTCACGTTGCAGCAGTTTTCAGCAAAACGGCTCTACAAACCAACTGTACCCTAACTGCTCTGCACCAAACAGGCAAAGTTAGCAACTAGCTGGTGATCGTAGTTGAGCCTTTACTAGCTAAAGTGCTAGATATTTGCCTCAGGATTTGGTTGAGACCAAAAACAGAGCTAAAACAAGAGTGAATATTGGATTTTCACCTATCGCCAGAAACACGGCTTCAAATAAATACAAAAACTGGATAACACTGACAAGTTTATTTTTAAACTGTTAACAACAAAACCAAGGGATCCTAATAATAAATGATTGTTTACATGTTCATGTAAACAAAATGAATGTTGTCCGATGAATTATCAGATTTTTTAAAACTTAAAATATCAGTATTAGCCTCAAAACTCCAGTCAGGCTATATAATATAACTAAAGCACATGGCCAAGCACAGCACAACAAACACTCAGAGATCAGTTACTGCATTTAATACGAGAATAAACCCAACTTCACTATGCAAGTTTGTGTGAAATGGCAATTTACTCAGTCTTGAGCTGCCGCGAGTGGCTTATCTCACCTCTCCAGCCACAAAGAACAGCAGCGGCGTCTCCTCCTCCTTGGCTTTGTACTTGGCCATAAGCTTCTCCGCTATTGGCTGAATCAGCTCCTTAGCTGGCTCCAATTCACCTTCCTCCTCAGCATCTGAACGAACCAGAAGAGAGACGCAGAAAGATGTTAAAAGCATGAGAAAAAAAAAGCCACCTGGGAGAGGAAGAATACATAGATGAGTGAAATGGGAAGCAAAAAAAGAGAGATGGCTGGTGGACAGATGAGTAAGGACATGAAAGGAACTGTACAGATGGTCTTTGTCTTGTTTTATAATCCAGTTGGACTGCAAGAGACACATGGGTGGTCTTTCATATTGTACAGTTTTGTTATAATGTCCAACTTTGAGAATTTCAAAGTGGGAGAGATAGTGGGAGGCTTGGAACGGTGGAGGGGGGGTGTAGCAACAGGTCAGGGTTCGATGTTCGATAGTATGTCCACTTTATAAGAAATTCATTTTTCTATGCTATTCACAAACCTCCTGTATGTTGATTCCTTGCACCTTTTTCATTAGCATATAAATAGATAGATAAATACTAGAACACTTCCCTCAGACCTTTGGAATGAAATTTCCTGACATTCAAAATGCTCCACATAAATGCCACTTCATTCACGCACAAGGAGCTCTAGGTAGAGCCCCATGTGGGGCTGCAGAGGCTAATGCCTCTCCACTCACCCACAAACAGGACGAGGCAGGGCCCCTCGTGGAGCTGCACGGCGTTGGACTCGCTGAGCTCGAGCACGGGCCGGGGGTGCCAGGGGAAGAGCCGGCACTCTGGGTCGTTCAACACCTCCACGCGGCCCTGTCGCGTGATCATGTGACCTTCTGCGTCCAGCAAAATCAGCGTGGGAATACCTGGTGAGGGAGGGAGAGGAGGCGAGGATGGTGTGAGAGGAAGACAAAAGAGAGGAGGGCAGGAAATGGGAAAGCAGTAGAGGTAGAATGGGTCATTTCCACTAATTATCATCTCACGACGGAGGTTGTTTCCTCTCCCAATGAAACCGTTTTTGTTGGGTGGGTGCTCTTTTGACCAGTTTTTGCCTCTCTGGTGACTTTCATCTCTCTCCAGCTGTCCGCTATCGCTCCCGACTTTCACACTTTTCTTACATGACCCCTTTTTCTAGATGTCATTGGCTCCCATCGTCCTTCTGATTACAATCTCCTTGCCTTATTAACAGCCTTATCACAAACAGACACCAGGCATCTGGGAGCAAACATATACGTTAGTGAGCGCGTTCCTGTCTGCGCATGTAGACTAAAGTAAAAAAAAGATTGTGGTGGTGTTGGGGTTGCGGGGGAGGGGGGCACTGTTGACTCGTCCTCCGTTGCATTCCTCACATTCTTTGCAGGAGAGGCCGAGAGCCGGCTCTGACTTCGTGCACAGTCCTCTGCACACAGGAGAAAAGAGCGAGGCCCAGAGGGAGAGGCACAGCACATACGTAGCAAACAAGACGGTAAACTTGATAAAGGGCCCACATTCCTCAGGCTGCGGGCCAATCCGAGTTGCTGTTCGCCTGCCATTGTGGCAGCGTTTCAGTGCGTGACATAACGGAGCTCGGCAGAATACAAAAACCTACACTCTCTCCTCTCAGCTCGCGGATCTGAAGCTACATATATAAGGGGGAGGTGGCAGCACAATACCTTGTATTCCATAGAGTCTGTTGAGTCGTGATCGCCGAGCCTCATCTGGGTACGGCACTGCCAACCACGGCATCTCGCTGAAGTACTGCTTAAAGGACTCCTCTGACCTGAAGGGGTTGGAAAGCACCAAACAGCAACGCAACAGATGGTGATTGGGTGGGCTCCATTAACAGCTGAAGAGTGAATGTGTCCTTGACAGACAGAGACAGATGTGGGGGTCAATCTTACCTGTCAGCGCTCACGAACACGATCTCAAACTTCTGACCCGACTCTTTGACGGTTCGATACGTTTCCACCAAGACCCGGGTCAAACTGCGGCATGGCGGGCACTAACAGAGAGGAAAACACAAAGTGAATGAGTGACAGTACACACAGTCACAAATATGACAGCTTGCTGCAGCAGCTTCCGTTGCTTTGGGTATTTCCAAACTCTCTTCCTCTTAAAACATTAATCCTGCTGTAATACTCCAGCTTGAGAGTATTTGTTGTTCTGTGAGTGTGAGTGTGGGAAAGTCACACTCTATCCAGGCAGGGGGAGCGGTGCCATGGCTGGCATTAAGATGGCATCCGAGGAAAACAGACTCTCCTCTCTCTCATGCCCTCTGTTTCTCACGTTCAGCTTTCACTCATATATAGTTAAAATACAGTAGTCACCTCTAAAATATGGGCAGATGATCAATAGAAGTATTTGATCAAACATAGTTTTTATTAATATCATAAAGCCATACAATGTTAATAAGCAATGCATTAGTATGTTAGCAAGTCATACTTTTTTTATTCAAATGCATGTTGTAATGCCTTAAACATGATTATATTATAAATTCATGAAATCCTTTTCATCTTGCCCTGAATTATTAGGAGAGCTTCTTAACTCTCCAGCACAGGCTTTCTTTTATCTTTATGTCATGTACATGTGAGTATATGTAGGTGTAAGTGTGTCTGTACATGGACATCTGTGTACATACATGTATATCGTTTACATTAGCTGTATTTTTCTATGTGAAAACAAAGAAACAAAATACATCCTCATTAATACTTATCTAACATGTAATAAAGTATATAATGTATTCCAATTTATTGACTACAGACAGTATTTCATTACCATTCATGCTGATCATAGCGGATACAGTATGTCAAGCGCTCTCATGGATCCAATCATCATAGCGACACAAAGGGACGGTGGGAGTGAGACAACGAAACACAAAGCCTCAATCAATCCACTGCTCATTAATTGACTTCTTCCTCATAGAAGAAAACACTGTACGTTGTGTTGTATACTTCTTATAGTTTGCACAATGTGGTGTCGATGCTAAAGCATCATACAATTATGCTTATGTGGGATTCGTTACCGATCTTTATGATCAAACTAGGCTTTTAGCTGAAGCTGTACCGTAATGAGGTATTCTAAAAAGAGCTGTTCTCTCACACTGCAGGCTAAAAAGCAAACGCACAAAGAAATATAGGTCATGTTTCTCTGCCACGGGCCATTTAGGTCCCTAGAACATTAAGAGAGGGGGGACGGGACGGGGGGGACGACTGTAACATGCACTTCTGTGTAAACGGATGCCAAGGCCAGGTGCTGGCATTTCATGTTTGTGAAATTACTTTAATAGTGGATAGATTTACACGAGTAACCAGGGGGAATGTGGTGTAAAAACACCGCAAATAAACTCCTGTAACGGCTTTTGTGACTTTTCCTTTTCAGTTTTGTATGGGTCTGGGGTTTGGGCCAGCCTTCAGGCGTCACTGTTCTGAAGAGCCGGTCTCTGAGGCTACGGCTCTGGCAGCTGCTGTGCTGACTGGCCTCGATAGCCTGCGCTGCACCTCACCGGGAACAGTCCACCGATGATACAACGCCTTTCATGCATCACCGAGTTATGACCTTTACTGGATATCAGCAGGTCCAGCAGAGAAAGAGACAATAGTGATGATGTCAGTGGGGTGTGGTGACCAATGCCAACTTTAAAAAGGTCTAGAGGTGGTGGTGAAAGGATTGACAGGGATACCTAACCACTGTTAATGTAAACACACAAACACAATGGAGTCGCCTCCACCTTCCTGCTCCCCTCTGCTATCATGTATGACTAACTGCTCTTTATCTTCCTGAACCGCTCTGCTGGCGATGCCCTCTCTTCTCACCGATGTGTCAGTGTTTTGACAGAATCAGGCGAGCAGAAAAGCAAAAATCTGGGGTCCTCCTTCTCTGCTTTCTGTACTCACCCAGTGTGCAGAGAAGTACACTCCCACGTAGTGTCCCTCCAGAGAGCTGCTGTCTGTTGTCTGCCTGTTGTTCCTGAGCAGAGGCCCTGCCACCACCTCCGCAAATGGCTTCGGCCCCCAGGGGAACTCCAGGCCTGGGAGAGAGTAGGAAAGCGAAAGGGGCAGTGGAAAGGTAAAGAAAAAAAGAAGATAGATAAGAAAACTAGAGTAAGAGTCTACAGCTATGCTAACATCTGCATGCTAACACGCTCACAATGGGAACATTAACATTCTGATGTTTAGCAGGTTTAGTGTTTACCATGTTCACTATCTTAAATTAGCTTGATAATAATAGTGCTAATAGGCACTACATACAAAGTATAGCTGAGGCTGATGGGAAGGTCATTCGTTTTGAAGGTGTATATATACATATATATACATACACATATATATATACACATATATATATACACATATATATACACACATATATATACATATACATATATATACACATACACTACCGTTCAAAAGTTTGGGGTCACATTGAAATGTCCTTATTTTTGAAGGAAAAGCACTGTACTTTTCAATGAAGATGACTTTAAACTAGTCTTAACTTTAAAGAA
>JAVQJL010056865.1:0-10492 GCA_036024295.1 Nannoperca obscura
CTCTCTCTCTCTCTCTCTCTCTCTCTCTCTCTCTCTCTCTCTCTCTCTCTCTCTCTCTCTCTCTCTCTCTTTCTCTCTCTGTCTCACACACACACACACAAGTAAACAGGCACCCAAGGGTACATAGCAGCAAGTGTTTGCTCCTGATGATATTGCGGTCAGCAGTGTGTGAAAATTTAATAACATAGTTGGTGTCAGACGGCACATCTCACTACATCAGCCGTGTTGGGTAAAACTAAAGTTCCCTGCCATGTACGTATGAGCTCTGCATGCTTTAGTGACACCGCAAAACATTTACAAACACTAAACAGAGCACTCACGATCCCTATAGCTACCACAACTGGTCTTTTTATCCATCAGAGGGCTGGTGTTATACACTTTTTGTTAGAGGCCACCAAATACTTTTAAAGTTGATTTTCATGACTGTTATCTGGACAAGTTTGAAGGTCATCCTGTTTTGGCCTGTCTGGATGCAGTGTGCTTGAATATATTATTGTAATCAGTAGAAGGCAATTAGTGATTAATTGTCATAGAAATACGACAGCAAACAGGCCATTTAGCCATGACTGATGCAGCCTCGTTTGAATCAGCGACAAGTTTGTCACCTTCTCTTGACCTGCAGTTGTGGCAACCTTATTGGGCCAATCGGTGTAATTCTGAAAATGCCGCAGATCAAAGATCTGTCCTCAGAAGAGACAAGTGGAGAATGAGCTTGAGTGTAACGCTTTACACAGCTGCCTGGGGCCTCCTGCGTGGCGCAGATTCACATTTAAAGTCGCAAACAGTTGCTATTTTGAAAACTCACCTCCATGCCTGGTGGCAGCAGACATTAACATGAACATTGATCCCATAATCATTGTGTTTATGCACAAGTCCCAGCAGAATCTAGACATTTTTGATCACACCAAACATCTCAAAGCTGCAAACGATCGTAATGCGGCACCGAGACATCTCGCCCACGAATCTCTTCTGAATGAAACAAGAGCTGTCATTTTTTTTAGCTACAAAGCTCTGCGCTCAGGGACCTTGATTCAGTGCATTTGAAGGCTCTTCACAGACAAATACACACACAAACACAAACACACACACACACACGCACATGCACTAATTGCTGTCACTGTCATCACTATGCCTTCCCTAAATACTCAAGGTTTGTATCTGGGTTAATTATACTTCCCTAATCCCTCTGAATCTATGCCTTGCCATCTGAATCTGCCTTGTGAAAGACAAGAGAAGCTTTGTGCTGTTCGTGTTATATCACCATCTAGCCATTAAATGTGTTTTTCAGATACAGCACATACGACATAAGCCACTAAATGAACAACTTATGTTTGTGTTTATAATTGATATGGGAGCATGAGACAGTATCCACTATGTTTTATCATTTATATGTGAACATGATATCTTGAATTTACATAATTTATTATGTGAGTGGCACATTCTGCTTGTATCAGTGGTCACTAAGGACGTCTGTCAAATAGAGATGAATTAGCCATGTGTCTTGGTGAGGTGTAATCTGCGCTGCCACATCTCAGTCAAGAAGCAGCCATCATGTCTAATTCAGTGTCCTGCAGCATCATCCTACAGACAGAATAAAGATTTTGTGTACGGAAGGTAAGAGGTGTTTAAAGGTATGTTTGTGTGTGCGTGTCTGTGCATTTTTCTGTAGCTGATTAAACATGGATGTGTAACTTACCCTTGAGCATGTACATATTTACACAGGCTTTGAAACTCTCCTCAAAGGGCGCTTGTTTGTGCTGTGTAAGGCAATGGAAATAATGCAATGTCCCCCGGCCTTTTGAGCATCATTCAATGTGGCTCTGTTCCATAAATCCCATAAGAGCATTTGAGAGATGTCACAGAGATATGGGGGTTTGTAACACAAACTTTCTTTTTTATCAAACCGCCAGCTAAAAAAGGCCTTTCGAGCAACAAATGTTCAATTAAAATTAAAAGCATAATTACCATCTTTGACTAGCTGTGTCAGAGCCTTAAAACAACACCCGTAACAACTTTTTGTACAAACTTCTTCAAAGTTCATAAACCACATGTCCATATTCATATCCAGCTGGATTACACCCGGAGCTGAAAACGCTATTAGTGAGGAAAAGCATGGCTTTCGTTGTCTATAGCTTTGTGAGAAATGACTTGTCTCGTACAAGCCGGGCGTCAATTATGCAAAATTTACTGCTGTTAATGCGAACAACCTTGAAACTCTTGTGGTGCTTTGGCACAATGAGTCAGTCTTAACTCTCGATCAATCATTGCCACTGTAACTCAGATGAATGATGGGCTTCTTGGCACAAACCAAGCCAGGCGCCAAGCGCCTGTATGCCTCTGAATCTCCTCTGACTGTGCATACCAATAGCATTTCACTGTCTGCCTTACAGAATATATAACTGCTTGATTATCTAATGGTGTCATCTGCTATTCATAATGCATTTTTTTTTACTGAATCGCATCAAACAGAACAAAGCTGAAACATAATCAAATTATGCATTAATTCTTCTCCTTTGATTCAGTGTATTGCCTCGTGGAATTGCTGTATGTGTCCTATTTTGCAATGCATTCTTGCGCACAGAATACTCTCATTAGCTGCACATCTGTGCATGGCTCAAAGTTTAGTTTGAATAAATACGGAGAGTCGTAGCATTTCAGAAGAATCCCAGAATGACAAATATATTACCAAGTGGGAACACAAATCACTGACAAATCCAATCCATTCAAAAATGAACACAGTGTTTAAAGAGCATGAATACAAACACATTTATATGATGAACTGTCCACTTTTCTTCTGTCAAGCATACATGTATCTGTTTCAACTTTACTGAGCGTCCTCTGAGTCACGTAGAGTCTGCCGGAGGAACATATGGGTAACGTGATGATGCTGACCTTGGCGGCAAGGCTGTTGATCTAGGCTGCCTCGCTCTTATCGTATAATAACCATTCCTCTCACACCACTCTCAGACACACAGATGCTTATTTTTCATGCTTTCAGTTACTCTTTTGATCCTGTGTGCTCCCCTCAGTGTCAAAAGCTCAGACACCAAGCTAAAACTTTGTTTTCAGACCATTCACTGAAACGTGCTCGGCCATGTTCCCCCATCTCTTTCGTAGCCTCTTGTTTGTCTTTTGTTCAGAGTAAAGTAATAAACTAGTTTGTTGCTTGATCTAAAGCAGGATGGGATTACTTTCAGCCAGTGGGAACAGGAAGTTCATTATCATAAATAGTAAGCATCTCTATAAATAGAGCCTACGTGGATTTATGTCCACAAATAAATGTTTTTATGTCCCCAGATCCCTTTTTGACTAAAGTCACATGATCTGCTAATGTCAGTAAAGAGCAGGGCTTAATCACACCAGCAAGAGTGTGTGTACGTGTGCGCTAATGCTCTGTGAGTTGGTTGAAGGGAGGGTGGGTTCGTCTCTTGGATAGGAAATGTTGGCTGGTGGTGATTTTGTTAGCAGCGGTGGAATGATCTAGATAATACACTTATCCACCATGGCCCCTCTGGGGGAAGGCGAGCCACCAACATCTGATTAGATTCCACAAAGATAAAAGGATCATGACGAGTCACATGTCTAGTTTATCACTGGGTGACTTTGGGAGTCTATGCCGTGAATCAACATCAGATAATAAAGTGATGACTTTCTGTGTTTAATCTCCTGTCAAGAAGAACTGATTTGTTTATCACCCGTGCATTTTTATTTTGAGTGACTGGTGGGAAGGAGGTGAGTTCTATTATACATATATATGTACTTTTTAAACCATAAATACTAAGACACAACTGATTCTCACTGCTTTTCATATTTTCTTCTCTTAATGGTAAGAGCATCAAGGAATGTGAATTTAGGAGAGATCTAAAGTTTCCATGTGAATTAATTCAAAATTACCAATGATAGTCTTTCATACTGTGTATTTTGCGTAGCCTATAGCTTAATAGCTATAGCTTACTGGAAACAGGGGGAAACAGCTAGCCCGGCCCTGTCCAAAGGTATCAAAATCAGCCTACCGGCACCCAAGTTGCATCTTGTTTGTTTAATCTTTACAAAAACCACAGTGGAAAAGAAACACATTGTGGTGTTATTAGCCGGCTGCAGTTGCTTTCTGGAATCTTCACAGTGTGGTTGCCAGATAACCACAGAGACTGTGCCTAGGTAAAAGTCCGGCACATTATCCCCAATAAAATCACAACGTGTTGTGATATCATTTGTTAAATAGTGAGCTTTTGTCCGCTTTGGCAGATTTGATTGCATGGACAGAGCCAAGATTACTGTTTCCCTCTGTTTCTAGTCTTTCTGATGAGCTAAGCTAACCGGCAGTAGCTTCATGTTTAGCGTACAGTCAAGAAAGTGGTATTGCTCTTCTCATGAAACAAAAAGTACGAACGCAAATAAGCATATTTTCCAAAGTGTAGAACTACATTAACTTAACATGGAGATAAGTGCATTTTCTCCATACAGGGAAAGATGCTGTAGTACAGCTCCATCTTTTCCAAGACACAATATTTAAGGATTTTTAATGACTTTGAAACTAAGAGGTGAGCCAACAGGGTCACACATTCCCTTGTATATTTTGTTACAGGCAAGAAAAGAGAGACAGACAAAGGCCATTTTACAATCAATTTCTTTATTTCTTGCAGTGGAACACATATATTTTGGAGACAATAATAGAACATATTCAGTGATGCAGAATGAGAGATTTGTATTTGCAGAGCTTTACTGCTTGCTGTAGACAGAAACGGGCTATGTTAAATTGGCAGTCCAGACAGGTGCGAGAAAGCATGATTAAAAGAGATTATGGGAGAGATTTAAGCTCCCTCTTCTTTTTGCAAGCAGAAAATTTCTATATTACAGCTTATTTAATCAACCAGATGAATTATTATATTTTCTTCAGCAGAAATAACTTGTATTGTTTTTGATGTAAGTGGTCTCTGCAGGAACACATTATATCATCCTTGGAAAGAAACAAATTGTGGCAGTATTTATATCCTCCTGAGACCCAGCCCAATGACTTGTGTCCTCCACAGTGGACATTCTGTTCAAAGAAGAAAACTGGAAAACACTGTTTTTCCTCGGGTCCCAGGAGGATATGGAGCTTTGTAATCTGAGTGTCAAATTTATGATTTGCTAGGCTTGAAAATACTGTGAATTGCTTAAAAGAATAAAAATGAATGTATATCTTCATCCAGCATCCACAGGCTCTTTGATCTTCAGAGAGGTTGCGTTACAAACTGTCACACAGCAGCTGTTTCCTCTCCTGTGCTGATTCATTTGTTCATCCCTCCCTCACGTCATCTCTGTCCTCACTCTTTTTATTCTTATTCCCCCAAAACAACTTTTGAGTTGCTCTCCTTGGCCTACTGAGCATAAATAAGTAAAACACTGTGAAAAGGTAGAGCAGGAATGTTTAAAAACGTCCGCTGTCTACCCTCCTAAAAAATAATACTGTACTTCTAATAAACAACAAAAAACATAATTTTAGAGTAGGGAACATATTGTCTCAACATATTGTCTCAACATATTGTTGAGACAAAACGTGAGAGTACTTCTTTGTCTAATTCAAAAATGGCTGCCAGACAGAACCAGAGATGGGAACAGAATATAACATTTTCTGATGCATAATTTTATTAAGGCAGTGATACAGGCTGAAGGGGGTTTGTGGGTCTCACTAATAGTCTGTGACGTCCAAGAAAACAGCAGTTTTCAAAAGCCTTGGAGAGCCTTGCCTTCTGCACAGGCTTTAATTACTAAACCAAAGGACTTTTCTAGTATCAATTCTGAAACTTGTTTTTCTCACAGTCTTTACAGCGCTCGTTCTTCAGGGCTCCACAGGGACTCCATGTGCGAGAGAGGGTGCTAGGAGGAGAATGGCACTCTAATTCTACCGTCTTCCCAGACACCCAGCTCCTCCCCCCCTCGCACATACCCAGTGACAATCAAATGAACTCACTGTGATTTGATTTTCATTATGGGCTTTCGACACACTTTAACTCAACCTTGGGCGAAAAGGCAAGATGATCCTGAGCACTGAGAGAAGAGCGCATGGATGTGAAAGAAAGCTTTAATAAAACTGTGCCAAATAATTATTCACTGTCACTCTACCCCATTCAAGTGTAATGGATACATGGTTTAGCTGGCAACACCACTGAATTGGTAATTTGTTTTTAGTGATGTATGTTATCATTACATGTGCAGCAGCTGCTGAGATCATTTCTTCACAAACCCTCCAGGATTTTGATGCCTGGAAATCTCCATTTCAAACTCCACCGCAGCGGGAGAAGAACTCAATAACTGGAACAAATCTACTTCTCAGACCCAATACACCAACAAAGTGTTGCTTTCTGTCACACACCCACATACACTGACACACACACACACACACACACACACACACACACACACTCATTGTTTATCCTATTGAATCATATGACTGTCAGAGAGACAGATGATATCTGTAAAACACAAAAATGATGCTTTTCACTTAAATTCCCCTCCCAGTTTCATTAGTTCCATGCAACACCGTCTGAAAGATAATTTGTCTTATGCACAACATTCAACAAACCAGAGGGAGAATGGCTGCAATTAAAGCAGGGAGTTTGATGTGACAGCAGTTTGTCATAAGCAACTGTACACATTCTTTTTGTGTGTCTCAAGCAGGCACACCTTCCCCTTCCAACAGTGCTCCAACACCCAGGCTTATTCTTCTGCATTAATAATATGATGGAGGTTGAATAGGTTTGGGCCTCTAGCACAGGCCTTTATTGTACTTCCACACCGTGTACTAACTTAGAAGCAGCAGTCATGGAAGTTATAACCATAAGCACTGTCTAGCTTTGGCAAAAAAAAGTAAAATCTGAAATTCTTCAGATGTATAATTTCATCTCTTTCTTTTTACATCTGAGTGTAGAAAAGATTTAATGGGGAACCACCTTTTACATATTTCCATTAAATCTAGAGCTACATTTTGTTCTTCAGACTTCTGAAAAGAATCTACAATGCGTTTTACACAAACGAAAGTATTTATCATTTATTTAAACACAAGTTGAAATGTATTCTTTAATAATTCATTTGTACTTAACATTTGAGAACAACAGGATGGGCAGTGAATGCTACAGTAGCAATGCAGTGAAAATTAGAAGTACGAGATATTCTAAAAAAATAACATCGCACACATATTTCACGTTGCTGTTTGTCTATCAGAGGCCTCCGATTGTTCTGTTAAAAATCAGGATCCCCGCGGTGCATCGCCACCAACACACTGGCAGTAGCGTCAACACAAAGCGTTATGGAGAATGAAGAAGGCTCACAGTGTCCTACATTGTAGCAGCTCTCATAATCCGCATCGGCAGATTTTTTCATTTCCACCTGGACGTCTGCCAATGCAGAGGATTTTTCCACTGCTGACAACATTACATTGCCCAGATGAGAGGACGTATCCTTCCACGTGTATTATGGCTAGACCTACACTTGATATGGCTATACCAACTGAACTAACACCTACACCACCAGAAATGTGAAAATAACGTGCTTTGTTAATCTCCATCAAAAATTAAAGTATTGTTTCTTTATTAAGTGACATCGCTGAAGAATACTGCATGACCTTGGCAGGGTTACACTGCACTGTGGCTTCATCACAAATGCAGTGCGACGATATTTTAATCAAACAGGCTTCAAGTGTTCAAACAACTGTTTAGCTATTCTGTCACATTATCGAGTTGCTGCTTTAATTGTTACACCCCTGGAACTTCTTCTCTCTTTTATTGGGTGCAAAAGGACATTCAACCACATGGCAGAAACTTCAATGGGTACTGCTCACAAAGGTGACTTTCAAACAATGATAGCAAACACATTTTTTTCTTCTTCTTGCGCTGCTCATTGTCTGTGCCACTAGTGAACTGCTTTAAAAGCCGACAAAAGAAAGTTTGAATTGTCCACAGGCAAAAGCACATATGGTTCTCACAAAGGCCATTCACCATATAAACAAAGAGTTTCTATAAGTACTTGTTTTTCTTTTTCTTTTTTTTCTTTTTTTACATAATGTGCTGCTAATGGACAAAAATCATGAGCAGAAAAAGCAAGAAAAATACACTTTCTACAGGAAAGACATCTCTTGATTTTACATTTAAACATTGATAACACTCAAAAGAGGAACAATTACAACATGTTGGCGGCATATCCAACAAGTCCTTGTTATAATGTTGTATAATGAGTGTGCATCCTCTCCTTTATAACATTCTGCGCTGTCCAGTAACCTTCTATATTCAACTGCATTTTTTTCTAACGTGGATAGAAGTTTTTTAATGGCTTTTGTACTAGTGTCTACTCAGAAAAAAGATATTCCACAAGGAAGGAAAAAAATAAACTTTGGAGGTTGATACCAAAGTTAATGTCTTTGTTGCCTCTTGTACTTTGTTTCCTTATGAGGCTCCAGCACCAGGCTTGATACCATAATTTTACTGTTTATTAAAAAACAAACAGCATTGAAACAAATGTCCACCACAACATTAAGGACTAACATAAATTAAGCAGCAAAAAGCGTAAATTTTATTCATTAAGCGGTGTCAAAATCCATTGATTCCCGACGTTTTTTAATAACATATCATGTCTATGGATCAAAACTATTCTTCTCGCTCAGAGAGAGACAATTAAGCCCAAAATCCATCCGATAGCGACATTGATTGTGTCCAGAGTGCTGCTCTCATTTGACATCTCAAGATTTATATTGATTATAAAGTTAGCTATGAGAAACACCAGCAGACTACTGGCTGCTTACTGCCACACTCATTCATGAACACAGATAATTACTACCCAGATGAGGAATTAAGGATTGTCCTTGAAGGTCAAGCTCAGTCCCTGCCCTCACTGGGCGATTGGCTGGCATCCACAGCCCTGTCGATACGCCAGTCCTGGGCAGCTGTCCGACATCGCTATTAACCTGAGCAGAGCCAGCCCATCCATAAAGCTGTTTGGGATATGGCAGCTGCTCAAGGGGCAGAGAGGTATTAAGCATAGATTTACAAGAATGAAAATATCCTCCCTCCCTCATAATCTCTGGTCTTTTTACACGCAAGACAAGCCATACAAGCAGGAACACACACACACACACACACACACACACACACACACTCTTACGTAATGTCAGCACACTGCATTGGCTTGTTTGGACGCACCACACGCACTCTGTGTATTGACAGAAAGCATGCACTGTCACTTCTAAACTGACTTCCATTCACTGCTCGGGCTCATGCATAATAATTAGACATTCTGCCATGTTGTCACAAAATAATCAGCAGCGAGGGTTGTTCGGGTCCTGTTTTACCTCATGAGTATCCACCTCATTTCACTGCGCTTCTGGTTTGGTGCTCTTCAAACAAAGGTTCGCAGCTTGTAGTGCTCTACCATGTAACTCAGGAATAGTGTTCCAGAGCACATCAAAGCCTGTTTGAGCTCACATTCATTACGAATACAGTGCAGCGTTGTCAGTGTACGGTATGCAACCAAAAAGAGCTGTTTTCAAGGAGGAGTCAAATGAAAGCTGATCTACTGAAGAAAAAACACAGAATGACAGGATGTCACATCATTACAGTAGACTGATGCAACAGCATATCTTCTTCACGTGAGCACATTCATTCGAAGTCTCCTGTAATGTCCTCAGGGTTCAAATTAAATGGACGCATTAACATGTGAATCTGAGTGCAATAAACACTGAGTCTTTGAGACTACGCAGTCAAAGCCTATAAAGATGTAAAAATGTTGCACTGATACCCTTTCCTGACTGAAGCAACAAATACACAGCTTCTTGACCCTGGTGGAGATTCTGGATTTCCTCACATCAGATCCTTTAGGAATCAAAAGCACGGTCTTCACAGATCTCCAGAGCAGCTTTACTTGCACCACCAAACACTTCCACATTAGTGTCAATCCAAGGAACCACGTTGCCCGGCATGTAAGCTGAGCAGTTGGCCAGACCCATGATGTCCACAGGCCGCAGTACTCGGTCCCACATGTTGAACTGGCTCAGCTCGCCCACGAAGGCCTGGGTGGCGTCAAAGCGGCCTCCGACTATGTCCTTTATGGAGACACAGAAGATGAAAGTTTATAATTGAACTTCTCAAGGAAATGTAAACAGACTTTAATTAAAATGAATCAATTCTGTTTGATTTTCATCCAAATGCGACTGACTATTTTTTTGTGTACTGCCACTTTAAAAAAAGTGTTGTGCAATCGCCAATATCGTGCAACAAACAGCAACCTTGTGTGAATGACTGAAACATTAAACAACACAGCCCTCCTTGGGCTCCAAACCAATGCAGTATGAGTTAATGGCTCTCTGTGGACATTATTCACACGTCACTGTACATTTACAGTGGAAGTATATACACTACCGTTCAAAAGTTTGGGGTCACATTGAAATGTCCTTATTTTTGAAGGAAAAGCACTGTACTTTTCAATGAAGATGACTTTAAACTAGTCTTAACTTTAAAGAAAT
>JAVQJL010056867.1:0-10724 GCA_036024295.1 Nannoperca obscura
TGTACTGGTCCAGACTGAACAAGGTGGCGTCGGTCACCTGTAGAAACTGGTAGGTAATCCGAGAGTTGTGCACCGAGTCGGTGTCTAAGGCTATCACCTTGGCAACCAGAGAGCCTTTATCAGTGGATCTGGGGATCTTCTCCTCCACCACCGAGCCGTGAGCGCGCCACGGAGACACAATCACCGGAGCGTTGTCGTTCTGGTCCACAATAATGATGTGGACGCTCACGTTACTGCTGAGTGGAGGAGAGCCGGAGTCTCTGGCCTCGATGTGGAAAAGAAAGTCTTTCTCGATCTCATAGTCAAAAGTCTTTAGTGCGTAAAGATTACCGTTCTCCGGATTGATGGAGAACAGCATGGACATGGAGGTGTTGGCTATCTCCTTCTCCAGGATGAAATACACTAGATTCTGGTTTTCATGGAGGTCAGGGTCAAACGCAGAGAGAGAACTGAGCAGGGCCCCGGGTGCGTTATTCTCCATTACACGTATAGTATAAAAAGGCAGAGGGAACTTTGGCGCGTTGTCATTGACGTCTAATAAATGCAGAGTTATTGTTTCGTTGTCAGACAAAGGCGGCGTCCCTGCGTCTGTCACAATCAGGGTGATGTCATATTCAGGTACTGATTCACGATCCAAGGGCTCCGACACTATGAGCTTGTAATGCATCGGTCTTTCCGATGACTTGTTAAGAATAAAAGGCAGATTCTGATTCATGGATAAGCTTACCTGTCCATTATCGCCTGTGTCTCGGTCACTTATTCCTACCAGAGCAATGACACTTCCTACTGGGATGTCCTCATTAACTGTGTTTTTAACAGACTGTATGGTAATTTCTGGATAATTGTCATTCATATCAATGACGTGGATGACTAATTTACACTGCCCCAGTAAGGGATGCGTCCCTTTGTCTCTTGCCTCAATGTGCATCTCATAAAATTCCATATCTTCAAAGTCAATTGTACCCTTCACAGTTATCTCCCCAGTGTTGGGATTCAGTGCAAAGACCGCTTGTGTTTTTTCTGACGTGTAAAGCGTGAATGAGTACACTATCTCTGAATTCAGTCCCTCGTCAAGATCTGTAGCGTTCAGCTTCGTGACTACAGTTCCTATCGGGGAATTTTCTGTCATGTTAACTGTGTAAATCTGCCTGTCAAACCGAGGAGGATTGTCGTTTGTATCCTGCACTCTAACGATAATATTGGCCGTGCCGGAGCGCACGGGAACCCCGCCGTCCACAGCAGTCAGTATTAAATTATGAACAGCGTTCTCCTCTCTGTCCAGAGACTTGGTCAACACCAAATCAACATACTGGGTCCCGTCACTGCCCGTCTGAATTTCGATGGCAAAATGTTCCCCGACGCTGAGCTTGTACGTTTTAATTGTATTGATGCCAACATCTGGATCCACGGCGTTGGGCAGGGAGAATCTCTCTCCCGGTGCTGCCGCTTCTGAAACGTCGAGCTCCACTCTGTCTCGTCGGAAATGTGGAGCGTTATCATTTATGTCCGTTATTCCAAGTTCAATGTTGAAGATACGCAAGGGGCTTTCTATGATAACATCAAGCTTGAGAAAACAGGAGGTTATTTTCGGACAAAGATATTCCCTGTCCATCTTTTCCACGATAAACAACTCCCCTGTTTTTTTATTGACATCTAGATATTTCTTGTTATGGAAAATATCAAGTTTTACCTCTCGTTGTTCCAAACCTCCAGGCTCAAGTCCCAAATCCGCAGCGAGATTAGCCACAACAGAGCCCCTTTCCATCTCCTCGGCTATAGAGTACCGTGTCACAGACAAAGCGCTGGGCCACACTGCACACAGGACAAAGACAGTGGTCCACAAATGCATCCTTTCCTCTGCAGGAAACATTACTCCAGATTCTAAAATCATTCGTTTTATTGTTGATTTGTAAGATCTTGGGACATGCCTTTGAGTCCTGCTGATGAATTAAAAAAAAGAAGCATATTTTCCAGAAAGCTGTGTCCTAGACCCTTTTTATAAATGGGTGTATCATGACGTCCAAGAGAGAGATGCATAATGCTTTAGTGGTCAACAGTGACACCATGTGACAGAGACAGCACAGTAAGTGTTTTAGTATCAACTCTGTCGACCAAGAACTAGTCAAATGTGGTTTCGCAGGACAGAGACATGTAGCAGGATTCCTTCATGTGTTGTTTTGTGTTTTTCTGTGGAAGTGCTACCCCTGTACTTTCTCACAAATATGTTAATTGTTCCCTCTGTCACAGGTTTAGTTTAAAGGCATGTTAAATCCAATGCCATGTGCTTCCCAGTCACAATGCATTTTATAGAAGTTAATCACATTTGCTTGTTTCTTGGTCAATAGTGACATGATTAATGTCACAAAAGCTCAGACAGCAGTTATACGTACAAGAGATTAGAATATTAGAAAACCTAAAACACAAACTTCTGTGTTCAAAATCATCAAGGTAATGTGTCATTTGTGACACACATATTGTCTGGTCCCATTTTCGATACAGGTAGAGGTACAGGTAAGTCTTTGAGTAGAACATTTTGAGTAGAACAGCAGGCAGCATCCTGCTTTTGTGTATGTTGGGGGGGGGGGGCCCATTTTAGATATCATGTGTCAATTTGCTCATGCACTTGTTGCCATGGATTGTATATGCTTTTACATTTCCGCAGCATAAGGCCTCCCCAAAAGTAAAACTATGTCATTTACATTTACTTTGTGGGGTGAGCGAACAGCCTCTGTGAAGTGCAGCCACCGCTCCCACTTCAGACATGTGGTGCAGGCGTCAGCCTCAGCCTGATGCCGTTGACCCAGGAAGAGGACACAGCACTCTGGGAGTCCACCACCAAACATTAGGTGAGGCACAAGACAAGCAAGACTTGTTGGTAGACATGACCAACAATCCGGGTTTTCCCGTCTGTGTCACCGAACAGTGGATCAAATTTGCAGTAGCATGTTTTCTCAAGGTGGCTGAGTGGAAAAGAGGGACGAGCAGTGCATGCACTGGACGTTTTTTCTGAAGAATTAGCATTGATTTACTTTTGTTTACATTTTGCTGATAATGATGACATAGATACATTGACTTAAGTATGTTTTTTTAATGCAAACTTTTACTTGCAGTGGACTATTTTTCACAATGTGGTATTAGTACTTTTACTTATGTAAAGGATCTCAATACTTCTTCCACCACTGGTATTTGAAATGTGGTTAAACATATAATGTGTAGCCTAAGTGCTGTAAAAATGTAAAAGGTTGGATGCGTATTCTATTTTATTTTTTCAGCAGACCCACGTCAGTGGACTTGGAGGTCTTACTACTCGTATGTAGAGTCTGCTTTTACATAATCTATTTACCAAACTTAGTAAATTTTGTGAGAGCCAAGTGAACCTGCATTCAAATAAAATATGATACTTCTCAAGGTTTACGATGTGTTACAGGAAGCACAGATCTAAACAAAGGAAGCCTCGTATCCTGTAGATCTGGCCACCTTTTGGAAGGGGAGTTTAGGGTACATACATCAGATTTTTCCTCCACAAATGTTACACAATACACAAAGTCACACACACACACCTGCGCACCCACAATTCATTTCATTATCTGTTTGTCATGTTCAATAATGAAGTGTCTCAGTGTGTAGTACTCTCGCCTCAGTAGAAAGAGTCCAACTAGCCAGCAGTGTTCTTTCTGTATCTCGGGTTTCCACCTACAGTTCAGAGACGTGCAGGTCAGGTGAACTGGCCACTCGAAATTGCCCATAGGTATAAATGTGAGTGTGTGGCCTGTCGATGTGCATTAGATCTGTTGTAGACTGGCAACCTGTCCACGGTGAACCCTGTGTCTTGCTTGATAAAGAAAAAGAACTGTTAAAAAAATTTCATTAATTTGCATTTACCTGAATCTATTGCTCGTTGTTTGTGAACTGGGGAGGAAGACATTTTGCATCTTAAGTCTCTATTTGACACTGTTTGATTGCATTCATCTCGCTTGGGATTTTCTCTGCTGCTGAGCATGCACATTTATATGCAACACAAGAGCCAAAGGAAATTAAAAGTTAGCTAATGGCTACAGGCCAGTTGCTGCTTTTAATCCAGCTGGGATAAAAGGTTACAAAACCCAAAGAAAGTCGTTACAATACTAAATGAATAATGGAACTGAAAGAAAGTGCAAGGTAACTTGCAAGGTAACTTTTTCCACGACATTTGACCTGCTCATCAGCATCCAAATTATGTTCAGTCTTGATCATTGGGAATACCGCATGTTACATGAATCAACAACAAATCATTTTCAAGCTCAAAACTCTGCAAAGCTTATCAAACCAAGCTCCACTTTAGTCTGTGAGTGAAATTCTTTGCATCAACCATCTACCAGTGAAAAGTGCCTGCAAATTATAGTCAGTTTAAAGTTAAATCAATCTGGAAACATGTATTACTTTGGCAACTTGTAGTTTTCCATTTGGTGAGATGATCTTTTAATGATAACTTTTAAAAAGCTAGAAAATACCACCCATAATGTCAGGGGCTTGTGTGATCTCTGAAATCACAAGTATTTCAGCCTAAAAATATAAATGTAGCGTGTTGTTTGTAACTAGGTTTAGTTTTTATGAGTGTGAAGACACAAATAGGAACATGAATTTCTCTTATATAACTATATTAAGTATCAAAATGTGAACTATAAACTATAAAACCTTTTCATACTGTGGCCTGCAGACAGAAAAAAATCTAAATTGGGATCTGAATACAGTCAGTTATGAATACATGGAACCCATGCATTGTACAGAAGCTGTGCGAACAGCAAGAATAAATTAGCAATAGCCAGTAAACTGATCACCTGTCATGTATTTTTTGACATGTCATTGAAACATTTATGACATGTTCATTCATCATTTTCTGTGTATCCAACACATTTGCAAACTTTCCAGCATGTGTGGAAATTGTCATATAGAAGAGAGCTTACAGAAGGGAAATACCCATAAAAGTATGACAGATAGTATTCTTTAATATAATGTAATATAGAGCAAAATACTCTTTAAACGTTTAGGATATTTTACAAAAAGACAAACCTATATTTTAAATGTTCCTTACACTTTCTTAACTCTGGACATGTAGGTTGTATGTAGTTTGCAACAACGTTCACTTGATATTAAAATGAAACAAATCAAAATGACAGGTAAATTAGTATTTTCTGATGCTGTTGCAGTTGTTAAATTGCAAAGTTGTAAAAAGTTAAATTATATTTTTGATATATATGTACACCTTGAAAACAAACATTTAGCACAAGCCATGTAGCTTGCTAAGATACTGATGTACGTAATTGGTGAAAATGCAACCAAATGCCTACTCATTCCTACACACACACAGAAAAAGAGAGAGAAAGAGACACAGACACAAACACACACACACCAAGAACAGTGTATGCAGTTTGTATTTGAACACATTATCTGGATATTCATGTGCAAGATGTCAAATAAATGTGTCTAAATATTTCTGAATGCCCATTCTATTTTTACATGTAGCACAATGATTCACAGCCAACACAACAACTGCCGTGTTGCTGTATGTGGTTTTATGTCTCAAAATAGAAAAGAGCTGCGAGGTCCTCTTCCCCTCCTGACTCCACACCTTTTTTACCTCCCAGCCCAACACCTTTACAAAGTAAAATAAATGTACTCTTCCAACCACAGACTGTTTGTTTGGTGTGCAGTGATTCTTACTCAATGATGCCCTCTGCTGGAGAAATCTGCTGCCAAGCTTCTTGTGACTGGGTATGAATCATGAATAAATACAATTTCATTCAGTATTTAGCAACCAAATTAGATAAAAACCTGACTGCGATGTTTGAATGTGGTTAATAATTCTTTTAATTTCTCATGATCGGATGTAAATCACTTGTAGGATTCCACATGACAAGAGTATTTATTCTTTAATAAGCCCAAGCAGTAGTGGAATTTAAAAAAGCACATTTACTCATTTAAGCTCTTTACTCCACTACATTTATTTAACAGCTATAGTTACTAGTTTATTTGCAGACTAAGATCTTACATGAATAACATAAGTTTATAAAATACCCAACTTTATGTAAAGATCAAATGAGCTCTACCACAGACAGCTGCAACTTTTAAATGCTCATTAATGCTTTGCCTTTTATTGCCTTATATTAATATATGCACTAATAGCCATTTGTCTGCATAATAAGCACTTTTACATTGAGTACTTTATGTACCTTTTTGCAGCTGTTACTTTGGTCCTTTGCTTAAATACTGAAAGATTGTTGAAACAGAGGCTTTGTTTCTTATATTGTGGCACTACTACTTTTTCTAAGGTAAAGGATCTGAATATGTTTTCCACCACTGACCTTAAAGAAAAGCACACTTGGGCCCCCAGAAGATATACAAGTTTTGTATTATCTATATATTTGTACCACATTTCAATTACCTTATGGGTCTGTTTCTTAGCAATGCTTTTGAATAAAAGACAGATGAAAGTCGTGCAAAGACATCGGTTAAAAAGGTGTTTAGGGTGGTCTAGTGTGTGTGTGTGTGTGTGTGTTTGTGTTTGTGTTTGTCATAGAGAGAGTGAGGGAGCTTCCTAAACATTCAAATCCAACTTAATGCACCAGTCTTAATTGAGAAGCATCAGATGCGCCCTCTGGTGGTCGACTGGAGAAATCGCAGCTGGTTAGAAAAGAACCACTGCAAATGACCAACACGGTTAAAGGATAATATGTTGCTGTATGGACCAGACTGGGAGATTTTAAACCTTTCTGTGACCATAATTTCACCAATCACAACACTGCAATTGCACCAACCGCTGAGCTTAAAGGAAACTGAAATGTGTGTGACCCTGTTTGGTTTGGGTTCCAGGTGTAGACGTACACATGAATCTGATGTTTCTGAATATAGATGTTTCTTTAATGATGATAAAATAAAATAACATTTGGTAAACTTTAAAGTCGTTCTTGCAGCACAGAGTGAGAGAAATACTACACCTATTTTGTAAGGAACAGATCTCCACACTCTTGCCCATCTGAAAGTAAGCCAAGCTGACCTAAAAACGGCTGCCCCTTCAGCCGTCCCCATGGATCACCTTACCGCAGAGAAGGTTAGCCTGCTCCCCTCCGTGCTCTCTACGGACACCCGTTTCCTTATTAACTGAATTATTTTCAGTCTGAGTCATGCGACGACCTAATTACCCGGCTTATTTCTGGCCAGTGGCCAGATCTCATCTGCTGATGGTAGGAACAAAGTCCCTGAGAAATAAGATGTAAAAGGGCACAGAGAGAGGAGTCACAGGCCCCCTAGCTCACATCCAGGTGTGGCATTTGGAGCTTGCCCCCCCCCCTTCCACACACACACACACACGCTTGTATTTGTGTTCGTGGTCTTAATTAAAGTGATATTTCGAGAGAGGAGGTTCTGTTTGTTCAGTTAATGAACCCCAGTATTCTCTGCGGGCAAATGGAAATGCAAGCACTCCAATTAGCATATGTTAGCATTTTACTATGTTTATTCCTCGCCGTGGAAAACAGCTTACTAAGGCGAAAAGCTTTTCACCCTTGTAAGAGCAGCAGTGGAACTTTTTCACCCCAAAATAATTGACACAAGCTAATTAAACACAGATCTTACATCTAAATGCTTTATGCATGTTTAAATGCGTGCGTGTATCATTGCACGTGGGTCGGGTCAGGCCTTGAGTTTTATGAATTACAGCAGGTGCATGTGTAAGAGTCAGAAGAAAGACTATTATGAAAAAAATACTTTATTTTCATAAATGTATACAGTACATGTGTGGGGGGGGGGGGGGGGGAACCCCCCCGTCTTTACAGTTGTCTGCATTATGTTGCAGCTTGCATATACTTTACCATACTGTTGGTCATATTCACACAAGCTCTGTTAGCAAATAAACACGCACAAAGAAAACACTTAATAAAACCAAAAATATAAATTCATAAGGATGTGCAAAATTATTGTCCACTAATGCTTTTTCAAAATATTTTGGATGTAATTGCTGATCCAGTTTGATTGTCTAAATAATAATAATAATAATAATAGGCAGACACATACATTGGCCATGTTGCAGTAGCATGTCACATAAATAGCCATCAGACGTCCTTTTCCTTTAGCATTTAAGCCAAAATGGATTGTTCATTCATTGCTTCTCTACTCAGTGAAACTGCACATCCACTGTGTTTTTCATACTACCTGTAAGCCACACTTGCATTCATGTATGTACTGAATGGTCTCTTCCTCTGCTTTCATTTGAGGTTATCAGTCATTGTACAGGTCATTATTTATGATCGCAGCCTCTCCCTGGGGGGACATCTGAAGACGTCGCTTCTTGCCAAAGGTGGAGAAGGAATTGTGGACGTCCAGCTCACTCCGCTGTACTGCAGGCCTAAGGGTGCAAAAGCCTGATGGTGTCCCTGGGATGTACATATTGTGGTGGTAGTCAGGTGGTGGGTGTGGGTGTGGGTGTGGGTGAGGGTGGGGGTGGGGGGGGACTGGTGGCTGCTGCTGTTGGGGAGGAGGTGTGCACCGAGGAGTCCAGGGGCGGGCGGGGACCCCGCTGGTCGAAGGAGACATCTTACAATCTGTAAAATGACGTAGAAAAGGAGAAAGAAGAGGACAAGCAGCTACTTAATTATACTTAATTATGCTTAATTATGCTTATTGACGCTGTGGTACTTTTATTTTCATTAGCAGCCCTTTTCTAAAACAAAAGTTGAGTGCTTTGCATTCTGCGCAATAAACAATGGCATGCAACAGCGACAAAATACAAAAACAGAGCCATAATGATGGGGAATGAATACAACCCTGCTTATTACTTAGTGGCAGTGGAGACAAACCAATTAAGGGAACAACAAAGGGAAACGGAGCATCATTACATAAAAGAATGGAGGTGTGCGGTGTCATGTTTGTGTCACATAACACTCTGTAAATGCATACGTAACCCTGAATGTGTGCAGTCTGGTTGAAAGCTGTTGGTGGTCCACTGTGTCTGGCCTCTCTTACCTTTCACGCCTCTCATGTGAGTGCCCCAGGTCCAGTACTGGCCGGGTCCCATGGACGTGACATAGTTTTCTGGGTCTGCATGCATGGCCTTGCGCATGAGGGTGCCATCCATGTTGATAGAGTTATAACTGCAAACAAGATACCAGTCTGTAATGGCAACACACTTTACTGGTATGTAAATTCAACTCGTTGCGTTTTAACACGAGTTAAATTCATACAGGCTGTATATTTCCGCTCATTGTTTGGGTTTTGTACTTTGGACACAATGTAATACTGAAATATATTATTGGTACCTTTTAATGGAGGTGTTCTGATTCTTTGTGAGAGTCCAGTCTGTGTTTGGCTCCTTCAGCTGCAAGAAAAGCAAACAACATGACAGAATTGAATTTCAACTTAATAAAAATGACCAAATCCGCCACAGTGTTTAAGTTTCAATCTAACCGGTTTTGGTAACAAGCAGTGTCTGTTCATTGTATCCTCTTGCATCAGCAGAGGTCAGCGATAACTGACATGAGGAGCAGTCTATCTTTGTGTTTGTCCTGAAATGGAGACATGACTCTTTCCACGTGGACCGTGGCTGCCGCCCCGTGGATGTTTGGCGGAGGTGCTGTTGCCTTCAGCTGGGACTCGCCTGCCGCTGTGTTTTGCTTTTATCCTCTGTGGCGCAGCGGGAGGGGTGCACCCGAGTGATATTTATTCCTGGTCCGGACTCTCATCGTATGGATTTCCACGCTCTATTTATTCACTTAAAGTTGTTAACAAGGGTAATGCGACGTAAGCGTATTATCAGAAGCGGTATTCAAAATACACTACGCACAAAACCAATTAGAACCCCACCGGGATGAAACGAAACATGATTTTAATCTTCAAAGAAAACCGTGCCAGGAAGAAAATTGAGAAAATTACACACGTCATTGTTTTGTGGATTTTATGCATCCTTTTACATTAATATTTGCCTGATGCTCCTCGAGCAGTGTTTTTAATTAAAAGTCTCACAGAGAGCCTTGGAAACTTTGAGGTCCTTGCAGCTGTATAACCCGAGACAGCTCAACGCGCATAGCAACGCGTGGGGCGCGCGCGCGCGCACGCACCTGCCCCGCGTGTCTCACACGCTCGAGTGTGCCCTCAAATCTCCCTTTTCACCTTCAATCCGTCAACTTAAACGGGCCTACATGAAGTTGCCTCGTGTAGCGCGCGGATAGTCTCGCTGTGATTAGCCTTTCAGTTTAATGTGTCACCGGCGACCTCACGGCGACTCACGTGGGCCTGCTGAGGGACACCACCGGGTGAATTGGGCGAACCAATTAGCGGCAGGAAGGACGCGCGCTCTCTCCTGAAGGAGCGGAGATAGCCGCGGGCACAGCAATCACCGTGACCTCGATATCTCTCTTGTGGCCAGAGGTGCTGTGTGCCAGTGACCGAGCTGACATTTCCCAGTCTGCCTGCTGGAGTCTGGTATCACGGCTGTGAGGATTCACTGTCCCTCCGCGTTTTGATGACAAAGAGCAATACGCATATTCACGGTCTGCTGCCCCGTCTATTAGAATTAGAAAACACTGGTGTAGACGTCCTGTCTCCGTGACCCCCCCCCCCACGTCTTCTTGCCTCCCTTCCTTCCCCCTCCTTCTCTTACACTCCCTCCTCTTCCCCACCCTTGTTGGGATAATATGAATCAGGGTCTCTCTCTCTCTCTCTCTCTCTCTCTCTCTCTCTCTCTCTCTCTCTCT
>JAVQJL010056872.1:0-18995 GCA_036024295.1 Nannoperca obscura
AGTCTTCAGCTGTTTGAAGCAGTCCGAGCACTGCTGTTGTCGTAAATAAAATACAAAATAAAAATAAAGTCCCGGTGATTTATAGTGTCAGGAAGCTAAACAAGACAAAAGAATGTAAGTAAGCAGAGAGCAAGCAGCAAAGCGTCTGCACTGTAAGGCTGCAAGAGTAAGAAGTTGTATAAGAAGTTAGCGGTGTATCTGTGTGTTTGTATATAACAACATCCTAAGGTTTTTCCTGAGGGTACACAGTGATATGAGCCACTACATTGCATTCATTCCTATGTTCTTTCAAGAGTTTACATAATTTGTGAAAACACACACACAAACACACAAAGCCTTGTATTCAGCTGACACCAGATGAAACTCAGAAAGGAGGATGTATGTTCTTCACCTCCCTCTGTAAACACAACCAACAGTTTCGCGCTCCACCCTGTCAGTATAACTCTGTGCATCTTTGAAAGCAAACTACTAACCTGCTCTGTTAAAATGGCATGTTGAACGGCAAGACTGTTTTCTTTATAACGTAATATTACATCAGCATGAAGGAAGTGGAGTGACCAGCATACCTACAGCACGAGGTTTGGTGTGTATGCGCCAAACTCAGTGAGCTGAGCAAAATGATAATCTCAGCAAAACTGATTAATTTCTTTAAAATTAGAAGCACAATTTGGGCTGAAAATGAACTGTAATGGGGTATATATCACATTTACTACAGATTTTAAAATTATAATATCTTTATTATAATTACAGTACTGTTCTGATGGATTATATCTTCATTCAGGAGTTCACTGAAGAAAAAGACAGGAGACGCTGCTGTCCCAATGGCCAGCTGCCTGCAGTGGAAAAGTGCCGTCAGCTGCTCCATATTAACTGTGATTCATAGGGAAAATGTAATAGCTGGATTTTAAGTACATTTTCTCTTGGCAAGAACCTGTTGGCTTTTTTGCATGATGACTCAGACACTACAAAGAAATGGAAATTACTCTAAGAAAAGTGGAAGCAGTGGCAGTAAGTCAGCAGCATTCCCATCAGTGGGCAGCAATGATCAATTGGCAACCCGCAGGCTGCATCCAGACCCCAGACGGAAGCTTGATCCAACCCCAACTCTGCCTTCCAGCCAGTCTTCCTTGGATTCAAAGAGCCAACAGTAAAAGGCTTTATATGATTTTTGTTTGAATGATTGGCTGAATGAAAATTATTCGTAGCACGGAAGTTTTCAAAATGGGAAAAATGCAGATGCAGCAAACTCTGCAGATCTGCATGCAGCACGGAAAACATTTATTGATAGAGATTATGAAGATCTGAAATTACATAAAATAATTAAATTAAGTGGGCAAACTTTGCCAATTCACAAATGTAGTGACACTGATCAACATGGTTAGCTTACTGGGATGAAGTAGGATGTGCTGCATCACTGAGTGAGAAAGAGAGGGAGAGGAGCAGGAAATGAAAATGCAAAAAAGCCAACATGTTGGCAAAGTGTACTAAATATGAAGGAAAACTGCACTAGGACAACCGCTTATGCAGCTGTGTGACTATGAATATGACTGAAAGCCATTCTACACACAGAAACTTATAAACACAAACTTCCTCTCTCTCTCTCTCTCTCTCTCTCTCTCTCTCTCTCCCTCTCTGACTTGATAATAGTACAACTTTATCTTTAATTCTATCTGGTGTTTTGTACCAAACTGTTCCTTTTGCAGATATTTGCAGAGTTAAAATCTGACACTTGACTCTGCCCACAGTGCGCACTCTAAAATAGCCTTAAAAAGAATAAAGCTTAGTCGATATGAGTGAAAAGAGGTAAAAGGGTTAAAGATAGAGAGAAACATACGCAACAGTGTTGCTGCACAGGATATTATACACAGGAATGGTTGTTAGACCGAATTAAGCATGTGTGAGTACCGGTGTGTGCATTCTGGTTTCCACTCTCTCTTCCTCCCTGTGTGGTAGTAGAAATCAAATTTTACCATTAATGTTAAGATAGATATTTTTCTTCCAATGTAGCAGCACTTTTAACATCTCTTTCTGATGTTACATTTTCTACATTCAGCCAGGCATCTACAGTAATAAGAATACATCAAAAGCGGCAACACAATAGACTCACAATTACAAGGTAGATTGTTGCTTGTTGCATCAGCCAGAAGACGTTAACAGTGTTTAGGTTGGATTTAGTCTTTTACTGTAAAGGGCTGCTACACCTCCAGAAGGTTCAAAAGTAAAATCTAGCTTCCCTGATCCACCCACATCTATATCCACTCTGAGCACCAATCTGACCTACACACACCTACACTGCACCTACATATAAAACAAATTGACTCCTACAACAACATTAGTGTAGCAAAAACCAGAAAACACATTCGGACTTTGAGGCAAAATCTATTCTAATGAAAAGGTTAAAGCAAAGATTTAAAAAAGAGAGGAGGGAAGTGAGAGGGAGAGCCACGGGCCTGTTAAATGAGGCTTTTCTGCAGAACTGGGTGAGTCAACAAGGGAACAAAAAGGAAATGTAATTATTACCACTGTCTCTCACACACTCCCAAAGGACCTGCAGGCGGCAAGGGTGCATACATGTTAGCATGCACATTCACACACAGTGGTGAGGATGAGTATAAATATAAGAATATGGACAGAAAATGAAAGAAATAAGTCAATAAAGTCAATAAACAATAGGGTTGCTGAAACAAACAAGAGGGTGGCATTCTCAGCACCAACAAACAGAAAGGAGCTGTGTGTTAGCAGGAATGAGAGGCGGAGGACAAGGTTTGTTTGTCCTTCACTAGAGAAACAAAACTTGTTTTGTGTCCTTCAGCGCCTCCCCTCTCGTCTCCATTCAATATAAGTGACAAAAACACACATTCTCACTAATGTTTCTGAAAACTGCACAAATACTGTATATCTGTGTTTCTGAGTGACTCTGAAACGGCGTGGCGTTTTGCCATCTCTGTGTCGTTGCCAGAACGGCTCTCTCTATTGGTCTGTCCCATACATGTGTGGGTCGATGTATGGGTTTAAAGGACAGCTGCTTCCCCTGGCAGCCATGTCACTTCCTGTTGAACATTTTGGTTCTGGCTATTGGTGAATCCCAAAAGAAATTGGAGTCACTCTTCAATCAAAGTTGAGTGTGTGTGTGCACTGTGGGCTGGTTGGGGAATTCTTGCCCATTCAAGCTTTCCCTCTCGACTTAAAGGCACCATATGACGTCACTTGTTCCAGATATATAAAGTCTGTTAGAAGTTGTTACATCTATACATTTGTAGTAGCTTCTCTTGGATCAAAGGCTCATCTGGCTTCCATGGATACCAGGGTTGCACCTGGATTGCAAATATGTTGAAAACTCCCATTAAAAATGTTTGAGAGAGGCTGAGGAGAATTGTTGTTTCATGTAAAACAAAATGAGATCATTCTTAATTGAGCTGTTGACGGAAAATGATTATGAAAATATGATAATTTTTTTTTTACGGTTGGGATAAATTATCAACGTGAATTTGGATACCAACAAAGGGGATAGGGCTTTTATGGAAGAAGACCTGCTTGTACTTCTGACCAAATGTGCTTCAGTTAAATTGAATTTGTGTGAAGGAATTTGAGGACAGTGTGTTTGAGTGTATTCTATATCTGTAAACATAAAAATCAATACATTGCAGTTTATATTTGGAGGTATTTAGTTACTATCAATAGACAGCTTAGCCACAGTGTCTATACTCTAATTGTGGACAGCGCATACACATCCTAATAAAAGGATCACATTTGTGTTTGTGGAATGATACATCTGAAAATGATGTTAAGTTTCCTCCTCACAGACATCCACTGCACCTCCTCGCAGCTAAACTCTTCACCATGTAATACAGTTCTGTTTGGCAGGCTGTCTGCAAGGCGTCTACAGCAGCTAATGTAATACAATCTGGCTTGAGTGGGCTGCAGGCTGGTACAGCAGTTCTATACCAACACCTACACACACACACACACACACACACACACACACACAAACAAGAGAACACATGCAAATGATAACATGCATGTTTTGTTTATGTACCACAGAGGATCAAGAGTCTGCAGGTTTTCGCTCACTTCAAACACTATTGCAGGTGATAATGGTGGTTTCCTATCTACACGTGTGTACACACATACACAATCATGTGCACATACGGGTGTGAAATATGCATACCTTTTCACACATACAGTACAAACACATCATTATCGTGTGTTGACAGCAATCTGTGGTGGCTTATATTGGACTGGAATGTTTCTAAAGAAGATAGAGACAAAACCTGTGTGAAGAGGGTCAGTGTTAATATTGCCAGCTTATCCAGGAGGAAAGTATGAGTTGTTGAGACTAAATGTTAAAAGGAGGAGGGAGGAAGGAGCAGAAAAAATCTTTGCTTTTGACAGGAGTCTATTATGCATCCTTCAGAGAAAACCTAAGCTTGTTCATTCAAGTGTTTTGTTGTAGCTAACAGTATGTTTTTTCCCCCCACTTAGATTTCACCTTGAATACAGTATCTTTTTAAAATTTGCTCTATAACATAGAACTGTGAACATTCCCCTTTTTCCAAATGCTAACAATCCCGCAGTTTCTGCTTCTTAATGACAAGGAGGATGTATTAACAGTATACTAAATGGCAATAACTGCGCAAATAGGAGATGCATTGAAGCAGATGACTGGTCTGTAAACAGATTCATGTTAAGAGATAACAACAGATGGAGAAGGGGAAACACAAGGTCTCAGCCTAAAATCTTGACTAAATAGTGCATTATTTGAGACCCTCAATATGTTTTGCTGTGAGCTCAAATGTGCTTAAACTGTTGTCACTGTTAAGGTATTTCAAAACTTGTTAATAAAAACATTTGAGAGCCTACATATTTTAACTTAACTATATTAAAACATAGATAGGATAGAAAGTATTTACAGTAACTAAAAAACAACACATTTTCTCAAATATTAAACTAGTTTATGTGAGTGTGCTTGTGTGATACAGTCAGTTAATGAACTAGCTGAGAAAAGCAAACTTGCCAAAGGTAAGACAGACATTTGGCAAGATCATGCCTGATATTAGTCATCACAAATCATAATGAGTGCTTTATGTAGCCATAAGTGTCCATCTTTTCCAACATTTGAGTTTTTGCATTTTTTTCAGAAGTGTGATTGGAATGAATGCAACTTTAGACAGCAAAACATTAGGGTTTTAGTGCTCAAAAAATTTGCACTGAACTGCCATGAATGAGCCAAACATGAACACCACATTCTGTTCATTACTCAAATAAATGTCTCCTAAAGTTTGTGTTGTTTTAGGCATGTGTGTAGGTCTTGCGCCACTTCGCTGCCCACATTAACCTCCCTCATTCTAGTGATAATTTGATAAGTGAATAAGTCAGTGAAGTTCAGTGCCAGGGTCTTGTGATGCACTGACCCCTGATAGCCACCTAATTGAATGATTATGTGCGCCGGCTGTCAGCTGTGCATAATGCACTATCAATACAGCCGGGGGATTTACAGCATGCCCCAAAATACAAGGCAAAAATGGGCTCCTAACACACTGTTGTACTGCACTGTGTGTGTAGTGCAGCTCTTGGGATCCCACTGCATATTCCAAATTGACGACCCAGCACTCACAGGAGTATCAAACAGTCACTGTTCACTTTTGTGCTACTTTTAGCCAGAGGCTTTCAGAGCATCACAACGGCTACAGCACATTTGACAGATTATGCATGAAATGATCACAGTTTACGCACAGCAGCTGATCAGCCATTATTTGCTCTGAGAGGATTTTTCAACACTGCCTGCAAAGTCAGCAATTAAGACTTGTCAAATAACTTAAGCCTACATCTTGTTGTATGCATTGTTTGTATTTGAAAATGGGCAAGGCATGCAAAAGCATCGAACAACAAACAAATATATGGATTTAGTTACAATTAACTGAGCTGACATTTGTCATGCTACAACATTTTATTGTATAGAGCCTAACAAAGGAGCTGACTGCATCTGTATCCATGACATTTTTCATATAGCCTTACTTTTTTTTAGCTGTTCAAACAATATTTACAAATGGCTACAAGAAGATTTTTAAAGGATATGAAAAGTCTTCTGAACATCACCAGTCATTACATTACATTAAGTAAATGCTATTAATACTTTCTCATATATCCCTTTCCCATAAAATCGGTTGGCAAAGACCAGGTGTTCCTTTAAAACTGGAAGCGTCAGTAATTAAAAAGGCTGGAACAGCCAATATGTTCATATAGAATAGCCTTTTAATGAATAATAGTAAGCCAGACGATTGCAAAGCCACGACCCTGCTCACAAGCAGGGTGCTCAGATCCTGTCTTTGTGCGATTATGATGAGACATAAATTAATATATCATGCATTCAAATTGCTTTGCAGAGACAATTCAGTTACATCAGAAACTCCAGCTAACACAGAGCAAGTCGTGACTGTTTAAAAAGAGTAACAACACGAGGCCCACGCAGCAGACCACACACCACTGCAGGAATACATATTTGGATTGGGGTTGCCTTCCAAGTGTGTCGTAACTGTGAATTGTTTCTTACAGCAGAATGTTTAGCAGGAGAGGCTCTTTCGATCAGTGCACCAAAGGGATTAGCCTTTGCCGCATATTGAGGGCTGATAGTCACAAGGCCAGCCAGGCAGTTAGCAGTTGGAAGTTAGAGTTAAGCCAGAGTTAATGGCGAGCAAGGTTCAATTCAGGTTAATGGAAGCAGGAAATAGAGAGCGAATGTCTTTATGAAATCCGACTGTTAGGGTTTATCGACAAAACAAGGGCAAAGTGCCGAAATTGACCCAGGTTCACAATAGAAACAGAACAATAGCGTCTGCTATCATCTACACCCTCATCCCACCCTAACTGCTGTAACACACACATACTGTACACACAAACACAAGTCTTCATCACGCATCTGATACAAACACACATCAATCAGTTCAGGTACGTCACATCTTGCCGTTTTACGCCCATTCAATCCAGTGTGTGCTAACAGAGAGGGGCGTTCATGAGACCTACCTGTGACCTGCAGCTTATCCATGCTGACCTCACACTTGAGGAAAACACGCCCCCTCCTTTCGGTGTGATCGGTTCCACACAGGCTGGGCACATTCATAACACACTGGTTATGGACATTCATATCGCAGGCTGGAGGGAAAGAGAGAGGAGATAAAAGACTTCAGGGAGGAGGGACTTATGCAGATAAAGATGAGTTTTATGCATTTGATCCAAATCAAACTAAACAACGGCTCAGGGCTTTCTTACGATTGAGTGAAATAGTGATGCTGTTTCCTGATTGTATTAGGTTTTCAAGTATCTGTAGTTATTATAATGATATATGATGTTCAAAAAAATATGTGTTCAAAAAATCACCATATTAAAAAAAAATACCGTAATATTTCAATTTCATTCCAAGTATCATACATGTTTGGCACAATATTAAAGGACTGTTTTTCTTAAAGCTGTGAGAAAGAGGAGATAATAAGGTTATGGCCCTGATTCAGCTCCGTGATGTCATGCATACATGGCATGTGTGTCAGCCAGCTGAAGCACCCTATGGTGAATTGGGAACAGTGGTTACATCATCTTGCCACCATCAGTAGGTGAAATAAAAAATGGCTCTGCTGCTACCCTATTCTCTACAAACACAATTTATTTTTTGTGCCTTACTGTAACTACCCTGTGGCTTACCAGTGCTTAAAAATACTACAGTGCAATCTTATTGTGGCGTGATTGGAGGCACAATTGATCTGCCAAAATAATTTGCAGCTTCACATCTCTATTTATGTACACCCTGGAGCAATCATTAGGCATAACTGGTGGTCTCTAGCAGGTGGAGGATAATGTATTTAGGAGCTCATTAAAGCATTCAGACTAATCCACTAACACAAGATTAAAGAGAGGAAGAGCGAGGGAGGGATATTAATAAAGACTCGGTAAATCTCTGATAGCAGGCCTATTCAGGGTGCACGGAACATAGCTGCAAACTGGAAATAGACTATGTGTGATTTTAATGAGTAAAATGCAGGCTTATGATATTTAGTGAAGAGGAACAATAGGGTTTTTTGCAGAAGACTAATGCTGATAAAGTGGCTCTAAAAATAATGTGTTTAGAGCCACTTCTAGCAAACCATTATTTTCTATTCATGCCACACTTATGCCTCATTGACCTGTATAACTGAGCAGTGCAGGATTCAATTTTCGCCTTTACTGTTTAAGCATCATCTTTAGACACTACACCACTTGATACAAAGAGTTTATACTATAAACTGCAACTTCAATTACTCATGAAGCAGCAACTCATTGTAAAATATTACTTTAAAGACATAATTTGTAGACGTAATAATAGTTTTTAACAAACCTGAGCAATATTTCAATAAAAAAATATAATGTTAGATGATAAAATGCCTTTTTTTTATTTCAACTGAGTGAGTACTCACAGTCGCATTTCATCCCCTGGTGGATGAGGCCATACAGCAGAGAGCCACAGTGGTCACAGAAGGTGGGGCTCCCATAGGTGTGGATCTTAAACTTGTGCTTCGTTCTGGGATCCTGCAGGAATCAAAAGAGAAAAAGAACACATGTTCTTTAAGTTACTTAAACACTAGACACTAGGGGGGTAAAAAAAAACATTGATTCATAACAATGCATTTATTTAAAGTTGGAAAGACAACTGCAATGGCAGTTTAAATGATTAAAATCACCTATAGAAGGCCATCACTTCAAAATATCTATTCAGAAAAAGTGACTTCAGCCAATCAATGTATCCTTGATCCTCTGACACTCGCACGTTATTGAAAGAAAGATGAAAGTTGAAATCAACATATTGCATCACAGGACACCATTGTGTGTCACGAAAATGACTCAGTCACTCGGGGGAAAATTCATTGCTGATTGCCAACGGGCCGCAATCACCACTTATTTTCTTTTCTTATACAACTTCAAGTGGTAGCCAATCAATCTGTCACAGCCTTTTATTAAACCATTGTTTCTGGGTTGTCTTTCGTCTATGACCACATCAGTGAGGGAGAATTGAGTTGTTGGTACTCACTGGGCTAAACATTAAAATCAGGAGCACAACAACAAGAAATACAGAAATGTCTAAATACATACAACTTGAAGACCTACCTATTTACCCATATAAACTTAAAAAGACACTGCTTTCATGACTCCATAACAAGTGTCTTAAACTTCCGTATATAAGAATGTGTGCATTTTACAAATAATAGAGATGCTTGTCTCAAGTATAGTTGTCCTTTTGGCCATTCAGTAAATCATTTTTCTACATATGTGTTAATAGTCATCAAAGCCATCAGAGCTTTTCATTCATCATTGGCCTCCTATTATCGCAGTCTCGCAGTTCATTGCTCCAGGCTCTCCATATAAATATTATATTAGTCACAGTGTGAAAAACATTAGGGTTTAATGCGGAATATAACACTGCACACGAGTGTGTGTAATACCGGGTACTTAAGGAGCTGCTGGCTGCAATCATGTCTTTGTAAAGAGAATACACTTCTTGTTGGCGTTTGCTGTGTTAGACTATTTTCCTACATGCAGGACATAGTCCAGTACTCCACCCTCCTTTGTATTTACCAAATGTTCCAGCAACATACCTTCTGTTCTAGCTGTTGCAGCTACTCAACCTTTTATGTTATTGTTCTCACATGTAATCAAAAAACTAATATTTTCATGTACTGATGTTTATTTTGCCTTTGTCTTAAAATGATGTACAAATACTAGAGAAAGAGATTAATTTGCCAGTCTGATGTTGCAGGTGGTACTCGAATGCATTAATCAAACTGAACACTGTCGTGGCTTATTCATAAAGCAACCACATCAGGAACGTCAAACCCAACATGGCAGCAATGTATGGCATTAAAAAGACATCTTTCTAATGGAAAACATAACTGTGTAGTCACACTAGAGGCCCTTGTTTATTAAGGTACAGTATATCGCTAAATTTTTTGGTGCAATACATTTTGCTTTATGTTTCTGACTTTCAGCTCTAATCCCAGATTGAAACTTGTGGGTGTAACAGAAGAATTTCAGAAGCCAACATACACCAAAGACAAAAGAACTAACAAAAGAAAGCCATTCAGAAAGCTGAACCCCCAAAACAAGTATGTTGTCTTGTAAGCAGAGCGGGGAATGAGTTTTGTTGTGAATCACATCCTGTAATTGAAATGTTTTCCAAAAACGTGAGACTAGTTATTGAGGATGGCTAATATTTTATTACTCATTCAGTGAGTGTTAATTCTGCTTGAGTGTTGCTTAAGTGAGCATTTTAAAGGATGCAAAACAGGCTACAACTTATTCTTGTGCAGGTGTGCATGTCTGTAAGAGCTACTCACACACAGCATATTCATATCGGTACCAAAATCACAGTCAAGCTACATTATTCCTTAAACATGTAAAAAGAATCCCATCAAATAAGTTTTGATAACTTACATAATTAAAAACTCTGGGATAAACTGGAGTTGATCAAGCGCCCCAAGTCAAAGTATATAAGTAAAGGGTTTGAGTTTTAATTTGGATTTTGGATAGCGGTACATGACAATACATTTTATTTTTCATCATAAATTCTATCTTTGATTTCAAAGGAGGACACGGAGCATTAATTTGGTAATGAGTAAATATCAGACTATTAGGCATTGCCACATATGTACATATGGGCAGTAGCTCACAAGGGCGAGCGGGTCGTCCACTGATCACAGGGTTGGCGGCTTGATCCCCACCATGTCCACATGTCGTGGACTCCGAATGTCTTAGATGGTCAGGCCAGCACCTTGCATGATAGCTCACTCTCATCGGTGTATAAAATAAACATGATGTTATAATTTCAATGTCCAGTACACATTTTGTACGCATCGGTGTTCCCTGGGGTTTATTTGACCCCAGGTTGTTTTAGCAGTAAAAAACATAAGAAATATAAATATTTTACAAACATTTGTTTAGGTTGTTTTTGGCTAATATTAAGGTCATTATCACATGCAATTATATAATGTTCAAACCTCCCTCTGCTTTAGGGCCCTAACCTAACAAACCATACCTGTAATAGTGTGAGAATGTCTGATATATGGGACGTATGAGACAAGTGGGTCCAGCGGTTACCCTTTTTTTACCATCCAGGTCCCCACTTGACTTTAGATGAATGTCTGGTTGCATTTTGAGGGCGCTGTCCCTTCAAACAATACATACAGTATCACAATATAGGCAGCATGTCATGCACAGTCCAGCTATGCCTGTAATATGCAGGTGTACAATGGGGAACAGGGAAACAGGTGTATAGGGAAATCCCCTGTGGAACTGTATACTTATACAATATAAAGCTAATAAAACACAAAAAAAGATCTTTCTTTCCAATTTTCGGTCAGTCAGTGAGAATTTATTCTGATTTGCATATTATTCCATAGTCTGCAAAAGGGACTCTGCATGTGTTCGGGTATTTGCATGCTCTTGTTGTAAACTCTTATTAAATATTTTAGGGTGTTAAGTTGAACTGTTGAACTGCTGAACAAGCAGACCCAGTTATCCCCATGTTTTATTATTTTTTTACACTGAGCAGTAAATGAAAAAGAGTGAATACACCAATGTAAACTTATAGCCTTATGCATAAAGTCCCTATATGGCAAATGTAAGTGGTATCATACAGGTTGATTAGAATGGCACTGCAGCACTTCTATTATACAATGTTGGGTCACTGTCACATGCATACATTCATTCATTCATTCATTCATCTCATGCACTTCACTTGTGGCCCATGAAGCACTCTCCGCTGGAGTGAAAACTGGAGGACTGCCACTTTTACAAGCACCCGTTCAAAGTGCTTTCCTGCTCATTCTCAAATTGTGCTCTACTGTAAATCTCTTTCAGAGTTGGAATCTGTTTAAGTGGATTTTCATTAATAACATTATTCCGGCTAGTTCTTTTTATCTCTTTCACTGCATCCGCTTGAAAGAACACCTGCCTTTCTATTTTATGGAAACAAAAAGCTTTATTCTCACAGGAAAGAAAGAGACAATAGTGCTAAGAATATCTGTCCTGAACTTTCTGTACCTTGAGAAATACAGTGTCAATTGATAAATGGATGAAAGGAGCTTGACCCAGGAGGAATAAATCATCAGTAAGGGGAGGAGCAGGTCTATATCTCAGTGAGAGCTGACAGCATCACACGGTGAGGCGCCACAGTAATCAATGTTGCTGTTACCCTGCCATTTCAGGAGACAAATTCAGGCTCCTCAGATCTTGCTTGCAATCTGCCATTTCCCTGCCTGTCAGTCTGCAGAGGCTTTACACCTTTACAGGACAAAGATAAATGCTTCCTTTGTCTGTCTTTTAGTCCTCCAGCCAAGTATGTGATAAGTAAGAAGGAACAGTATGTAATTCATGGCTTTTTCATTCTGTTGGACAAAAAGGATTTGAAAGATCATCTTAGACTAAATCAAACTAAAAACAAGCCCGGAAGTGACTTTTTGAAATGCACAAAATCTCAGCCCTGAGACACACACATATCTAAAACCAAAGACATGATAATAAGTCCACACACAAAGTTATTTCCATTAAGAGACATGACAGTGGAACGTGTGTAATCCTACTAGTATTACTACTATTACTATTTTACCATGCTTTTATTGAATCGGTTTGATCTTTTTCTTTGGCGTCATGGTTCTTCTGGTGACTAGCAGAAATTCTAGCAGTTAAGAGGTTAACTACCTCGATTTTAAGCGACAGCTCCCACCCTCTGCAGAGAATTCAAGCTCCTTCCCTCTGGACGGAGGTTTATGGCCCCAAGAAGCAGGTCAAAGAGACACTAAAATGACTTTGTTGCAGCAGCCATCAATTGGTCTACTGTTTGTAAAATTGTGTCAAATTTGTTTTTTCTGTCTGTTAAACTTTTTTGAACTGCAAAACAAATTTACCTATGGGCATTACCCTGAACCTGACAACAACTTTAACTTCTCCTGTGGGCACCCATAAGTGGAGGCTGCGATATAAACACACAATAAATGGCAATATAGTAAAACACTTTTGTAAAAATATGAAATATGTCTTCTAGGAGAAGTTATAATTGCTGACAAATATTGCACAGCACTTAAAATCACCTTGTAGCTGCATGCAACTACATTATAGTGTGGTGTAACATGTAGTAAATGTTTCTTTACTGCCTATAAATGGAAAAGTAATTTACTTAACTCACTAATTTAACGTAAGTGATATGTTTAATATATTAAAGGTAAATATTTCACAAACTGAGAGGACATTTTCTGCTATCTTTTTCTGGATGAGTCCGTGCTTCCTAAGAATCCAAGGAAGTTGTTAAGCATATACTGCCAAAACAAAGACATGTCAGAACATGAGTAGTTAGATAGTCAGCTTATTTCAGATGTCTAACATATTGAGTGACTTTAAACTCCTCCATCACATATGATAAGTAGACACATTTGTACAGTAAGACCTCAGAGCTAAGGCAATCTGCAGCAAAGTGATCCATATCATATCCATACCTGCTTGGTAACCTGTGCAGAATTAATGTCTAAATCATACTTTGTATTCTGTTAATAGTGGCAGCAACAGTGGCGAAAATATTTAAACTGACATTTTGTAAAATTTACATTTTCATGGGAGAGATAGGGCAAATTACACAATCACATACAGTGCATATTGTCCAATTAGTGGCCCTAACTATGCAGTGTGCAGGCCAGCAGTCAGTGTTAGTTAAGGACATACAAGGGGGGAAAGAGAGATACATAGACAGTAGAGACAGAGATAGAGAGACAGAGAGAGAGAGAGAGAAAGGCTGTGCCAGCTGCACTTACTCATGTCCACCCACACACAGCTGATCCTGAAGGATTATCCTCTTGTCCCCCCCTCCCCCTATGCTTTGTTCCCTCCATCAATGAGTGATGGCGACTAAGCACCACATTCAGATGCAGATGGTTCATGTATTTTTTTTGATCAACTGTCACATCAGCTTTTGATGGGTGAAACATGGCTAAAATGTTCCCAGATAATGGAAAACACTCACAACAAAAACACAGAATGATAAAAGGCCAAACGAGGTCATGGTGATGAATCAGCAAACACGTCCAGTTCCTTGAGCCTTAAGAGATGCTTGAAATGTGTGCGTGCCTACCAGGATCTAAGAAGTGGTCAACCACTGCTACAGACCAAGAAATCTGACACTTGCCCTCCTGAATTGGCTAAATGATAGTATGTCTGTAAGAGTCAGAGTGTGGATGTGTTCAGCTCGGTTCCCGTTTGTGCTGCGTCTATGATCATTTTTATTACTGACTGATATATTCATAATAATTAGTTGATTTATTCTATAAAATGTCACACAAACACGAGTCATATATTTCCAGAACCTGAAATTATTTCTTCAAATTACTTATTTTTTCAAAGTCAGTCAAATGAGACTTCAAGACTACAGCCATGCTAGTGGATCAGTGAAACTGTGCTTACGCACTGTTGAGTTTTAAGTGAAATGCTAATGTTAGCATGCAAACAAGCTCACAATGCTATCATACTGATGTTATGCAGGTACAATGCCTAATCTTAGTTTAGAGTTTAAGCATTGCTAATTAGCACTAAACACAAAGTAGAGCTGATGATGACAATGCCATTAGTTTTGCAGGTCAGAAGTGTGTGTATCAGATTTCATGGAAATCCACTAAATAATAGCATATTTCACTCAAAACAACAAAAAAATTATGGTGGCGCTAGAGAAAAAGGCAGGGGACCACCAAAGTTCAGGGGCATGAATGTCTTTTCATGTTAGTCCATCTAATAGCTGTTGAGATATTTCAGTCTGATCGACATTCCCATGCAGAGCAATGCTGCTACCATGGCTAAACTCTAAGAGACCACTAGTTAATCCTGATATATGAGAAGTTGTAACCACCCAATTTGGTTATTTGTACTTGATAAATTACTTATATTAGTAATTAATTATCAATCATACCAGTAACAAAATCATTTTCTGATGCCCGACCACTGAAGCTAACCACTCAAAATGAATTAATGTCAACATCCAGCATGGCAGTGGTAAACTGTCTGCTCTGACTGATTTGCAAGGTGCCATTTAAAGATTTACTAGGGCAAGCAGTAACGTGCAGAAGATGACACCTGTAAATGAGTGTACCCGACTTCACTGAGCACACTAGGCTGTCCATTAAACTCCTTTCTGCGAGCTGTGGGATGCACGGGTTTACCCCTGTGGCTTCTATCCTCTATTACAGCCTAATTGGGTCTTAATGGGAAATTGAAGACAGACTGGGTGGCGCTGCCCTACCAGAACAGCAGGGGAAGCAGAGTGTCAGCCAAAAGCAATGATGAACTCAATCACTAGGCTCAACACTCGAAAGCCATAATGGCAAAACAAAGCTAATGGTTGTTACATGTTGACTTGATGATGCAGAAAGGAGGTTGCCCTTTGGTTATTGGTAATATGAGAGCCAATAGGATTGCCCAGATGTCACATGCACAGACAGGGAGCAGCTTTGCATCATGTTGTATATACTATCTATATTCTTCTCTGTGTTCTTGCGGCTGGTGTACTGTGTATTGCCAATCCATGACACCTAATCCATCAAACAACAGTGGACTGTGCTCTCCCCTGTCCTGTTCACCCTTCACCCTTTACAACTCTGAGTCATGCCACATGCAGAATTTCTCAGATGCAATTGTGGGGTGTATTAGGGGTTGACAGGAAGGCAAGATCTATTTCCTGAGGAGACTAGGGTCCTTGAACATCGATTAACGTCGGTCGCCGCCAGCGTTCTCTTCTTTGCTGTGGTCTGCTGGGGAGGCACTATTAAGAAGAGGGACTCTATGTGGCTGGACAGGCTGGCGAGGAGCACTGGCTCTGTGGTTGGCATGGAGTTGGATTCCCTTATGTCAGTGGCAGAAAGAAGGACCCTAAATAAACTGTTGTCCATCTTGAACAATGCCCGCCACCCTCTGCGCATTCACCAGGCAGAGGAGTAGGTTCAGTGGCAGACTGCTGTCTCAGTCCTGCTCAACAGACAGACTGAGGAAGTCTTTTGTCTCCCAGGCTATTCAACTCCTCCCAGTGATGACGGGGAGGATGTGAAACCAACTGTCACAATATTAATAATAATAATATGTACAATTTGTACATTTGTTTATAGATTTATATTTAATTGTATTTTGTGTATTATCCATTATTCTATTCTATTCTATATCCTTTTTTTTGTTTTAATCATTTTACATTTGCACTACCAGCACTGTTGATCACCTTACATTTGCATCTATTCCATTTAGCACATACTATATCATAGTGACAGCTCTCTGTAGTAATTCTGTTGGTTGGACTATCACTCCACGGCTTTGTTTTTGTGTTCTTACCCTTATATTCTTGTGTATACTGTGTTTTTGTATTTAAGCTGGGTGACTAAATTTACCTCGGGATCAATAAAGTATCTATCTATCTATCTATCCATCCATCCTTGCATCTATCTTATTTGTTTTATTACAAGTTATTAAGTTCGTTATTATTTGTCCTTTAACTAATCCCTAAATTTATTTTGGATTTGGCCCTGTAGTAATCACAGGCAGATTTGCATGTGAAGCCACAGATCAAAAACAGACACAGGGCAGAAGGCTGATCAAAAGACTGAGGCAACCAGGAGATAGTGATGAAAACAGAAGCACAGGGGGTCAAAACAGTGATGTTAGCTAATTAGCCAAGCTCTCCAATCCAGTTTAATTAGCAAACAGGACACCATCCAGCCCCTGCTAATGAACAGCTGGGCAGGGGCTTCCCAGCAAAAGGGGGGAGGGGAGGGCAGAGGTGGATGATGTTTAAGACTAGGGTCACCGTCCATCCTGCACACACACTGTTAGTCACGATGCGATTAACGAAGATTACACTTTGTAAATTAATAAAATACATATACATTTTAATTAAAAATCACAGTACTTTAACACCTAGGTGGACACAGCACCTTTAGTGGTGACATTTGTGGCTTACCAGAGAGTACATCACAAAATGTCCAGTGAATAATACCTAATAATAATACCACAGGACTCATATAGAAACTGCAACTTCATAACCTGATAAAAAACAAAAAGTGTTTGCAACTGCATCCTTATTGTTTACTCAAAGCAAACATTATAGATAGACAACGTGGCCTTGTGCCTTGAAATTCTGACATTAACATTAATCATTAACATGCTTGCAACAGCATGCTTGGTTTCAAAGCACCCAGGGACGTTGTGTATTCACACTTTAAATATTTTAATAAAAACTAAATTACTAAAAATAATCAGGACTAAAATAACAAGTAGTATTGGAACAGATGGCTTGGTTCTGCAGATACATTTAATTCAATTTCACATAAGTGGGAAAAAAAAGTCCTGTAAGCACTGTGCAACTTGCATCTGGTCAGCCTGTGTCAACATGAACAGACACCTGCGGGATAAATTGGGAGGGTGTTGGTTTGTATTATGCATTTATCAATGTAATATACAGGCAATTAGAGCAGCAGACTGGACAGTGTTAGACACATAACAAGAACAACATGAATGTGCAGACTCTCATTACAATGAATATTAAAGCTGGTCACTACTAGTACATAAATATATGAATCCAGTTGTTTTGGAGTGATTTCGATAACAACAGTTACCATGTGCATGCAAAGAGCACATGCATTTGTAACTGAGTTAACATAATTAACATGTATAACTGGCGGGAAATGCCAATACCATATGGGCTGTGAAGCTACTGCACACTGGTGCAATATAAGAACAACATCAAACATGCACACAAAATGAAAAAGATTCCTGAATTTGCATAATGCATTCTGTTAACTGAGGATACTTAAAAACTAAATAAACAAACAGCATTCTGCAAACTCCCACAAAATGACTGAATGTTAAAATTTTCTGAATCTGTTTTCAACTGGTGTGTGTTTCATGTTGTATAGCCAGCATATACTCTTGATGTGTGGTACATTGTGGATGTTCAGGAGGTGCAGACAGAGAGGAAGACCTGAGCAACAGAGGTTATGAACATGTTGTCAATGTTGGGAAAATATAGTTCCAATTGGTCAGCTCTTCTTTGCTTCTCCCTCCATTTGATAACCCCTCCACCCACACACCACACACCACCACCACAACCCATCATACAATACAAAAACCCAAGGCGGCAGCAAATTGGGCAACACATTTTGCACTGTAGTAATCCAGTTACTGTATATACACGCAGGTCAGAATGGTCAACTGTTCAGTGGTGGAAACCAACTTATTTAGACTTCTAGGGGTTACTTGGTGTTAGTTTGTGCTCTTGTATGACTTTGCATGAACTTATTATGGATATGAGCATGTAAAGCTGTGTAATGATATTTTCTTTCATCCTGCCGCTCTGTTGTCTCAGGAATAGCTTCCCTGTCGGAAATGTTTGTCGTGCACTTGCGTTATACGCCAATTACAAATGGTCTTTCTCCACGTCTCCAGGAGACATCTAGCTGGAGAAATTTGCTTCCTCCCCTATCCAGATTTCAGAAACTGGGTCTCTCTCATACCTGACATTTAAGAAATCATGTTACTGCACGAAGCTGACTGTAATGAAAAACTGTAAGTGAAAGAGTGTGACTGCTCCAGTCTTCAAACTGATGCTATTCTCACTTCACTTGTGAACTAACAAACAGAAACTGCAGTCAAATCTGATGGGTTAACAAATTGCAAGTTTCTCAAAATCAGCTTCAGGCAGCAACGGTTCCATTTTTTGGTTTTAGTGCATGGAGGAATGTGAAATGACCCAAGTGTGGCAATCATCAAAGAGGCTGGGTAGCTAATACAGTCCACCAGTCTCCCACAGAGTCAAAAGAGATCCACCTGGTGTGACATTTGCAGCCAGAGAGAGAGAGAGAGAGAGAGAGAGAGAGAGAGAGAGAGAGAGAGAGAGAGAGAGAGAGAGAGAGAGAGAGAGAGAGAGAGAGAGAGAGAGAGAGAGAGAGAGAGAGAGAGAG
>JAVQJL010056896.1:0-11138 GCA_036024295.1 Nannoperca obscura
CCTCTGAATTGACGCGCAAAATGACTGATCTGAAGAATTTAGTGTGAGTGCGTTTGATTTATGGTGATTCACACGGTTTCATTGGTCCACTGTGACCTGTTCTGTAATTTAATTGGTCTGGTGTGACGAGCCTAAATGTCTTGGCGGCATGACGGTGTGAAAAAAGTAGTGGCTTATAGTCCGGAAATTACGGTAGCCCACTATGGACTGTGGATGCAAGAAGATAAAACATGCTCTGTGCAGAGAAAGAACTGACAGCTGCTGATTATGAGGGGAGACAGATTAGACTGATGGCGCATCATTATTGTTGAATAAAACACCACAAAGTAAGCAGCAATTAGCCCGAATGAGTTATGCCTGTATGTTAATGTTTTATCTTTTTAGTTTTGCAGTTTTGACTGAGTTAGCAGCAGCTGAGAAGCTGGTTTAAATATTCCTGATCATATTGTTTATCCTGCTTTCATATTATTTCCATGTAAATTTCAGATTTAACTACTACTGTCAATTGTTTATTGTGAACATTCATATGTGGTCGACATTGGCAGACCAATTTATTTTTAATATCATTTTACCTTTAAGCTGGAACAGTTCACCACTAGTATGATACTGCAGGATCACCAAGCCCATATTATGTTTGTATTGCCCTAGCCTGTCTGGAAATCTGCAGCTATACAAATAATTTCTATGGTTGTCATGTATTTACTTTTTTTTTTCATTGAAAACTCACCTGGCGTATTGTTGTTGACCTCTGGAATAGAAGGAGACAGAGAAAAAAAGCAAACAAAGCCAACATTAAAAACACTCTTCTTACTTGCATGTTGACTGTCATGCAAATGATTATACACTCCATGGTCCATACAGAGGACTGGCAGTGGGCACAGCCATATGTATGTTATTTACAATGCAGAAGGTTTTAGCATTAAGGAGTTAAGCCATCATTGAGTCCCATTAGATTAAATTCGGAGAGAAATATCCAGCATGAAGAAAAGGGCATATCTTCCGTTCATGTATAAACACTAGTTACATGTACACTTTTAGTCTTTCAGTTATCTTACAGTACAGACACGTTACCTAATTTGATCCGTACTGGCAGGTGCTAAAGCCATGGAGCTAAAAACATAAAATTCCAGTATTCCCCTAGAGACAATACATATCCACAGCAAAACTGTTGAAAATATGACTATGGGTAAATATTTATTTTGAACACAAACACGGAGAATAATCTGTCATAAACATCATTGGCAAAGGGATGGCGATAAATCAGTAAATCTACTTAAATAATCTGCATATTTGAAGGCACTTATGCTCCTCTCTCATTTCTTATTGACACATTGAATTTAAATCATTTTGGCTGATCTTTATATTAGACTACTTACATATGCTTTTAAAACAATTGTAATTGTAAAAAAGCACACATTTGTTGCTTGATTGGGGTTGGAGTTGTTCTTTTATAAATATAAATTAAACATTTAAAGAAAAGTCAGAATTGCCAAAATGGTCATGACTAATCTTCTGGGAACCTGAATATTGATGACTAATTCTGGCTGTCAAGTGTGCCACAGAATTTGAGAAGATATCTTACTAGACTGATATTTTCTTTGAAAGGCCCCAACATCTTAGTGAAACAAAAAAACAGACAGTGTTCATCATCAAAACCATTGTTCTTTGATTATTGAAATATATGTGGCCTTATTTTTTAAGCCACTCACAGAAATGAAGTAGCTGGAAAATGATTAAAAGGTAAATGACTTGAGATGCATTAAATATTCTTAGCAGGGACATATTGGGCATGTTGCAGTGTTAATGTGAATGCAAGAAGATGGAGGGGAATCAAATATGCATTAGATATTAATTCAGTTTAAATTGAGGATTTGTGTCAGCTGTGCTCCAACATGAAAAGAGTTGATCAAATGGTCATCTGGGCGAAGGAGGCTGTGTGTGTGTGTGTGTGTGTGGGGGGGGGGGTAATCTTACTAAAGCTTAAATTCCTCTGTGTCCTTTCTGAAGCATTTATTTGAGATTTCCATAAGACTGAACTCCACACTCAAATGCTAACAGAAGAGCAACATAAAGACTTAACATAACATAAGGATTAGAGCGGGTTTGAGGTCAAGCACAGTGGTAGAGGTATGGCCGGGCTTAGGCATTTGAATATAGGTGTTTTTGCTGATATAGTTGATTATGGATGTAGTAAATGTGTATGATATACAGTTTACAAGGTAATACATGTATAGGTATTTCTTGTCCTTTTCAGTTATTCATGTCACATGATCTTCTAATGCATATGAAAACATGTAACATGTAAATGTGAAGTCTTTATTAGGGGTCTTTATTACAGTACAAAAGCCCCAAAACAAAACATACTGTACTCTACTGGACTTGGATATCAATTTCATGTCTGTGTGGTACGAGTTGGAGACAGGACATGGTTAGCTTAGCTTAGCAAAAAGACTGGAAAAAGAGGGGAAAGGCTTACAAATGAACACTATGTGTTCCTAATTCAATACACAAGAAAACATGCTGAAATGTAAAAAGGGTAACTTTTTGCAGCTTTAGAGGGAGCTCCATGCTGGGACTATTGGATGATTGAAGGATTCTGCAAAACCCACAATTATGATCAATGTAAACCATTTTAAAATGTTGCTTTATACAATGTCTGCACATGACAACTACACTATGGTCAAGGTCAGGGACAAATGGTGGTTCCAGTTAATGAAAAGCCAAACATTATTTGCAGGTCTGTGGTGGGACATAATCTGCAGTCCCCTGTATAAAATTCAGACATGCTTCACTGCCTCAGTACATAAAGGACACACCACATCCTGCATTAGCACAGATTGTTGGAACTGGGCATAAATGTTGAGGTGCAGAATTATCCATATGGATATATTATACTTCCAGCCACTGGGGACAGAGTAGTTATAATAAGTGACAACAGGGAGATAACAGATGAACAAATTCATCTGTCAGTTCTCTCTCCCACCTGCCATTCAAAGCCCAGTCTATTCACTCACCCTCCCTCCTACTCTATCATTCATTTTATTTTTTTTATCTTAACCTACTTCCCCTATGTTGTGCCTCTGTTTCTGTCATCAGGCTTTGGTGCGTGTGTGGACAGAGAGAGAGAGATGGAGATAGAGAGGCATGCAAACACATATATATTTAATATGGTACTAGTCATCAAACCAATCAAACAAACGGGTACTATTCCCTGTGGCAGACAAACCAACATTTAACTCAACACAATTACTGTATCAGAGGGCTCTAAAACATTCGACGCTATGAACATAAATCTATAACCTTTTTTTCTGAGCTCTCCTCAGAAATTCCACCTAAAAATAAAATCCAAACAGATCACCATTCTTTGGGGTGACTCACTGGCACTTTGACAAATGTATTCATTCATCAGTGGACACATAATCTAGGTAAGAGTATGACTCTCTCTTTTAATTCAATACCAAAAGGTGAGGCAAGGATAGTAAAGGATTACAGTGCAAAGTGGATTACTTAAAGGGATGATTCATGATGTGTTGGATAAATTAGGAGAGGACAGTGATTAATGAGGTAATTCACATTCTGCTTTCTTTCATCACTGCTGACTAAACCGATTGTTTTCTGGACGTTATTAACATGAAAGGTAAACCAGTATATGGAAGGTACATACACACACACATTCATTTTTTACACAAATAATTCAGAGAGGATAAAGGATTTTGTCATTACAGCCTTGCGGGCTCTATTATTGTTGTTTTCATCATCATCATTTTAAGAGCTATAACTTCCTTGCTGACCAGTTTCACCAGCAACCATGTTTCACGTTGATTTGAACATACGGGCGGCTGGAGAAACAGTCAGGGAGGGCTGCTGAAGCCATCTGCTCACGTTGGGGTGTAAACGGCATACAGCTGCTATTGTCGGCTGGGTGATGGCAGCATAGTGCTGAGACTTGTTAGAGAGTGAACCACAGGTTAACACAGGTTGTGTTTTTTAGTTTCTGCACGACAGACAGAGGGTTGTGAAAATGAAATAGAGTAGTGTTTTTGAACTAAAGAAAATAGACCCTTATCTTTTCTTTTTTTTTTTTTAATCAGTCCATCCACTGTGGTTGGAAAGGTTAGTGATGTGTTTGTTTTTAAGAAGATTTCTGTTCCACTGTGTATTGCTATTAACTAGAAATGTAACAATACTTTACCTGAAGCACATGCATCAATCATAATAAAAACATTACTATCTCACTGCATAACAACAATAACAAAAAATTGTCTTGTTGGTGGCGGTAGCAACCACAATGTTTCCCTAACTTTGACTAAGTACTTATTTTAACCCAAAGCATCTTCCCTTAACCTAGTTATTCATTGATCCTATACCAAATAAATCTTAACCATATCATTGTCACATCAGACAATAGATTTATATTTCAAGTGATCAAAGGCACAGATGTCAGATCAGAAAATGTGTTGTTGCAGAGAGCAGTTACAAACAATGTATCTTGTCATTTAATTTAGAAGACTTATTGTGAACCTTGCCACATACCTTTGTGTTCTGGCTCAGTTCTGGCTGTGCCACAGTCTGGATTTAAATTATAGTTTGGCCTGAAAAAGCATAATTCCAGAGTTCTTATATAATTATTTTGTTTTAGACCCCTGGCAACACTGGATGGCTGGATAAAATGTCTATCTATCTCTGTCTATATTCTCATCTGACTTAATAGGACAGCCAACAGGCATTTTTTTCAAAATATCAGTGTTACTTGACAATATTTTTCCAAAATCCAATGCTGCAGGCAACACCTCTTTAGCTCTGATTTGGAACTTGTGGTTGTCACATGACAACTCATTCCAGTTGTCTTGTGAAGTATTGTAGTTTTGTCTTCCACCAAGATTGTGTATCAATCCTGGACCACAGCATCATGCATGTATGAACAGAATGTTTTGTTTTCTACAAATGCATATATGACTATGTTAGTTAAATAAATTACTTCAATTCAATCTAAACGGGGAACATGCTATCAGCCCTGTTAAAGGGAAGCAGTCTGATCTGTAGCTTTATCACGGGCTTTCTCGTACATCGTCAATTCTACTTATCAAACTCAGCAATTCAGCTAGTTTCTCCCTCCCTCTGACTTAATCAATTAATCATTAATTAAAGAGAGTAGGACTTCACCGTCTTGCACTGGTCTTAATCAGCTATTGATGGCAAGCATACACACAGTGCTTCCTCTACAGTTAGATCTAAACTTTTTGAATGTGTAATTCTCTTTTTGAATGGACTACAATTCCTATGGTTATGGACTCATTAACAAAGAACAGAGCATCTAATTATAAAGGAAGGAATCTCTGTCTGTCTTTTAATGTTCTTGACAACCACTCATCCAATCGACTCCATACTTGGCAGAAGTATTTCTGGAAGACCCAAGGGAGGGGTGTAAAATTTGGTGCAATTTGGCAAGATGGTGGCACTATTAACTTTGCATTTTGGTCTGTAAGTCTCAGAATCCAGGAATTTTTTTTTATGAGTACAAACCGTAGACTGTATTATAAAAGATGGAAAACATGACAGCTCCACAACATTGAAACCAAAACATCTCGATTGCCCCATGATTGACAACTGTGAGTGTGCTAGCAATTGGTTCAGAAGGGTGTATAGGTGGGAATTCGACACCCTGCCTCCATTGCGGATAACTACTGTGCAGACTCTGGGTCCAAATGAAGTCACCAGCGCAAAATGGCCCCTTTCGTCTACGGGATATTTTTGCTTCATTTTCGTACAGTAGGAGGAAGTGGAGATGCATCGTCCATCTTTATTTACATTCTATAGTCCACATGAATCTATCCATATAAGCCATGCTTATGTGTGTCTAGATGAAATTTCCGCCATTTTGAATTTTGACCAAATATGTATTTTTGTTACTCCTCCTACAAATTTTGAGCATTAGTCATCAAGTCTGATACACAACATCTTTGGATAAGAGCACCAATAGGTGGTGCTGTAGCAGCACCATCTAACTATGAGTGAAGGAAGGAAGCTGTCTGTCAGTTTTGTGGAGAATGTATGTGGGAGGAAAATTTCTAAATTCTACAATTAAAACGTACAGGTAGGTATTTTATAGGCCGTTTTGAGTATTTGTATATTTTGAGTTGACTACTTTTTGAAACATATATTTGTCTACAAGAATTTTTCCATGGAGAAGAAAAAAATTTGATTGGTCATTTCAGCAAAATCCCCCAACATGGCATATGTTTACGTTCAAGTGACAAACCCCTCTAGCAGCCGTAGGAATTATGACTCTCCATTGCATCAAAGGAAGAAGTAGTGTAAGGTTGTTATAGAGCCAAAAAGTCCCAGCAGGAGAAGGTCAGGGTGAATTCTACGCTGTCTGTATCATCATCATCATCATCATCTGTCCCTGCATCTTTTTTCATGTCTCAGTCTAAAATTACTCTGTAAAGTACTTTGGGCAGATAGAATCCATTTTCTTGGCTTTACTCCCTCTGCCTCAAAAGCAGATAATAAAGCCAAATAGTAGCAACAAATTGTGATAAATGTCAGAAGATACACATATATAAAATGGGATAAATATATTAAACAACTTCAATAATAATTATAACAATAAAACCCTGGTTGCAATATTATTAGATTATTTAATGTGTGATGTGACATTAATGGGAGATAAAAATATGTTTCAGGGTTCAAAACCCTTTAAAATTCACATTCAATTTACAGATTGAAATCATGATATTAACAATTATCACTGCACTGCTTACTTTTCTTATTTTCTTAATTTAACTTACAAGCAACTTTACTAGCTGCTGCAATCAGCTCATTTCAGACCACAGATTCACTACGAGGCAAAAACTGTTTTAGAAAAGTTGAAAAGTTGCAGCGGTTTCAGTTTGACTTAAGCCAGCTGATGGCGCCTGAGACTCAGCTTATCGCCAGCGGCTGGTTTTAGAACATAAGGCACGTCACCTGTTTGAACAGCCAATCAGCTCGTATCGAAGTCAGTATGTAATTTCAACCATCTCATTTTTTTATGTTTTTGCCGTTTCGTCAATACTAAAAATGCAACTGTAGTAAGTAACTCACTGTCAGTATCCTCATTTGTACTGTATAGATGCTATACATTATATCCAGCTACAAACAATGCCTGAAAAGCCAGCAGTTAGAACAGATGTACAGAGAGTTGTTGCTATGGAAACAATACATTATTAAGTTGCATTGGTACAAACTGGCGTGTTTCAGACCGGCACATTGCAAATAGTTGCTGATCTCAGTGCAAATCTTTGGTCTGAACTGGGTTTAAGAGATTGAATGTCAGTTTTGTGTTTTACGTGATTCTTCGAAATAACATCTGATAAAAACACCATGTTCATATTCATTCAGTGCATAACTCCATCTCCTTTGGCGTTCTCGATCACTCACAGCATCCATGAAAGTAAATTCTGTGCACCTTCACTGAGAGGTCGAGAGATCTAGACTTGCTCCCTTTTATTTGCCTATTTTACAGCTGTTCCATAATTTGATATCCACATGGGAAGTAAAAATTATACATAGGCTTGTATTTACTAAAGCAACCAAAAAAAGAATTGCTTGTGGTAAAAGTTACCAAGATCAAGCCTTCTGGGCCCCAAGTGGTAGCTATAGAAGTCTGGTGTACACCGCCATAGCGGAGTGTGACGTAAAAATAACATTGTAAGAGCCTTAGTAAGGTTTATTCTGTCCTGCCCATAAGTGAAAGACTGATCAAGAGCTATTTAAAATTAAGCTTGCTGAATTTCTGAATGCTACACTTAAAAATGCTAGTGTTTTTAGCGTATTGCCATTTTGTTAACACTTGGATCAATCTGCATCATGAAAGGTTATGCTGCTTTGACTCTAGCCACACTGTACAGACAACAATCACCTGTATTACTTTGGACACTAAAGAAAATAAATTTGACAAGACCTTAAGATTTAATGAATGTCTTTCATTAAGCACTGCAAAATGTATCCAATTCTGCAACTTGAGTCATCTACCTTGCAAAAATTCACCTACCTTAAAAATGCATGCCATAAACATCAATATACACATATAATGTAAGAAATATGTTTATTACACTGAGGGAATCTTATGAGACACTACTGTAAATGCTTAAATAGTGGCTGTTGCTTTTATTTACCTCAACTACAGAGAACACCAGGCATTTATTTAAAAACAGCATTACAGTTTCTTCTTTAACAGAATATTTTTTATTCACTTATTACTTACAATAGCTTCCTTTTTCCATCGATGTTTCACATTAAAAGTCCTACAGTGACTCGAAAGACCTAAGAGGTCATTTAGATCATAAGTGTGTCTGCTAGCATGTCTGTTATTGACCAATGTAGTGCTCTGACATTTCATTTTTATCTGAACCATCTGCGTTGGTACCCACCCTGGGTCAATGCACTGGCTGGATTCAGATGAATGAGAGGGCTGCCTTGTTTCTTGAGGGGCTCCAGTCCAACTGAACACAGCCTAAATAATCCCTGGTAGTCTTAATTTGAAATATCTGCAGGAGGTTAATTTAAGGTTAAAAAAGAGAGTGAAAGTGTGTGTTGAGTACAACATGAAATTGTAGTTTCTGGTGATTCCACCCCTACTCAATGTTTTACTTTGAGAGTCACCTCTACATTTTTGTTCTCATTTGAGACTTGATCATTATTTGGATACTGGCTTTTTTGAGAATTTACAGTATACAGTGCATACATTGTTAGAATTCAGATAAATCTGGTGACATGTAAATTTAGTGCAGCAAACAGAGAGTAACTGAGGACACAGGTTGTCCAGTCTGTCTTTACAGATTGAGAGCATACAATGATACGATTCTTTATAGATGTTACAATAGATTTGACATTTGTACATTAGCATGTGTTTCAGACATTTGATTCTCAGTATCTCAGAACCCATTCACCTAACAATATGTACCCTGAAGAATACACTATCATAGGTTCATGCTTTGGTGACTTTCAGTCATGTCATATTCTCTTCCTGATGTATTTAAAAAGCAGGCTATCCAACAGTCCACCTCAGCCAGCCTCATTAAGCACATTATTTATCTCTTAATCAACAATCTAAATTCTCTTAGGGCTGCTTAAGTTCCCTGCTTCCACTCTCCTATAAATGCCTCGCAGGAGGCAGACAAGCAAGAGAGGGAGAGCCAGATGTAAATCAATTCTGGGAATGGGTCCCAATGTGGAGGCTGTAAATCAAGGTTAGGAAGAGCAGCCTATCAACCAAGGGTCACCCAGTGCCCTCGCATCATTGCCTCACTGAGTCACACATCATAGTGCTGAGGAGCTGCAGTCTGGGGAGGTGGTATTGTGGGGAGATAACTGTGAGAGGACAAGGGAGTGGGAGGATACTGTATGTAGCAATGCCTACAGATGTAAGAGCTGGGATACCTGTACCAAGAATGACTGGGAACACCACATTCAAATAATATTCAAATACTCATCTAAAGGGGTATCTGGTGCTGAAAATAAATTTAAAATTGTAAATAGAACCTTTATGTTTCTGAGGTCTGTGTAAAAATGTACGAAATGCACCAAATGTTTTCTAAATTCTATACTGGATTTCTGTTTTATTAACGGATTTTTGTTTTCATTGTATATATTTCTGTGGTAATCTGCTGTGGGTATTCATGGTCCCCAGAGGATGAATCCTAGGCTTCATAAAAATTCTGTAAAGTAATATAATATTGAGGTCATTAAGTGTCTGGGAAAACCAACAATAGTGCAAAGTGACACAGCAAAGGCCAAAAATGTATACACAGCAATAACTCTTATGTTATAATATAGTTCTGTAGCAGTGAGCGGGGAAGCTTACATGATCAGTTACCTACAGAGCCCCGGAGTGGCCATAGAGAGGGAAAATGATATATCGTGCTACATTTTACATCAGACTTTTAAAATGCACAAGATACAATTCATTACCGCATTTTGGTTACGTATTAGGATAATACTCACCATGTGTTCACTATTAGTAGAGCCTTATTACCATGTGGATGCAATGTTCTACCAAGTGCACCAACTGTACACATACAATTAAGGACTAAACCATAAAATCAACCAAGGTGCCATGAATTTCTTCACCACAATAAAGCCTACGTTGAACACATAAGTAGGCTAACAAGTAATTAAGGTTTTCTTGTGTGTGCCTTGTTACGCATACAAGTGACTTAAAAAAATTTTTTGCTTTCTGTTTCTTCATTTTCATCCGCCAGTTCTAGAACCAGATCTTCACCTGCTGCTCTGTCAGGTTAAGCAAGCCACCTCATTCCGCCGGTCCCACGTGACCTACATGTTGGACAGGGACTCCTTCTCCAGTTTGAATGTCTGGTATTTGGTGTACGGGCACTATTTCTAACAAGGATGGTATACTTATAAAGACGTGCACAGAAATGAACCAAAATAAAGTATCCTAGGCCCACCTCTCGTCTCACCACGTAATGTAGCTCTATATTTAAAATAAAGTATCCTAGGCCTACCTCTCGGCTCAACACGTAATGTAGCTCTATAGGCAATTTAAAATAAAGTATCCTAGGCCGACTTCTTGTCTCACCGCGTAATGTAGCTCTATTTTTAAAATAAAGTATCCTAGGCCTACCTCTCGTCTCAACACGTAATGTAGCTCTATATTTAAAATAAAGTATCCTAGGCCGACCTCTTGTCTCACCGCGTAATGTAGCTCTATATTAAGCTCTCTGTCCATCTAGTAGGCTGTACATTTAGATTTAATCTCCATTAATGACAGATTTATTGCTAGCTAGTAGCTAGCTAACAGACGCCTTTAGTAGAGCCGCACCTCCACGCCTGGATAGAAACTCTTTGAAGCTAACGGTAGTCTTCCTTGAATAGTGATTGTTCGCCCATGAACATTTACTTACTGTTATTGACTCAGAGAGGTCATTAGGTTGTGACATTTCTACTGGGCACCAACAGCCTAAATGATCTGATGCTAACTATGCTACATACTGTGCTTTTTGCTGGCACACAACGACACTTGTTGCCGGTTTGGCCTGTTAGTGAAGGACGAGGCAGATTCTCCCTGAAACCTATCGTGTCGTGTTCTTCTCCACTAAATCAAAATGAACCGTAGCGCCACCTAGTGGACACAT
>JAVQJL010056900.1:0-95461 GCA_036024295.1 Nannoperca obscura
TCATCTGCACGTAAACAACGCTCACACACACACACACACACACACACACACACACACACACACATACACACACACACACACACACACACACATACACACACACACACGCACACACACAGTCTTACCAGGGATCTTGGTGGGATGCAGGCACTCGGTGGGGGGGCAGTGTGTGTGTGTACATGAGGTCTCTCCATTCACACATGTGCAGCGGGAGCAGGGACCCTCAAGGTGCCAGCTGGAGCCTTCCTCATATTCCACCCCCTCCAACACACATGCTACAATAAGAAAAGTGAAGTTGTCATATTGATGAGCAACACCTGTGTGTGTGTGTGTGTGTGTGTGTGTGTGTGTGTGTGTTTGTGAGTGCATTATTACCTTTGCAGATTGGACAGCAGAGATGTGAGTCTATAATAGGGTTGGAGCACTTAACAGGGGGGCACTTCTCTTCACGGCAAATTACATTCCCACCCTATAACATATACACAATATGACTATTGTGATTACATGAGAGAAAGGTAGAAACAGTTCTCCTTTTGTGAATAAAGTCTAATGCACACTTGCTCATTGAACTGAACATGTTTTGGACAGGAATCTTCATAGTTTCACCAATTTCCTTTTTGAATATACTGTACAGACTTGCCTTACACCTGCACTGCAGGCAGGGTCCACTTCCAGCAGGGGTGAACACTTTTCCATCAGCATACACCCTCCTGTCATACTCACATTCTGTGGGAACAAATACAAACTCTGATTATGTTTGTTATTATGAACAGTACATGGTGGCATGCTATAGGCAAAACAAACTTGTCAAAGACATAAACAAATTGTATATTTCTGAGCACATTTACAGATATACTGACCATGGCATGTGGGACAACACTCTCCTTTGCGTCTAGCTGGATGACTGCAGCGTAATATGGGACATGATGAATCCATACGCTCACAAGACACTTCACCTGCCTAACAGGTAGATACAAGAAGGGATTAAATGTGTCACTCTGATGGAACATTTTAACATTCAGTCAGAAACAAAGCTCGAACTTAATCTGTAAACTAGAGCTAAACTGATAAATATATCATCAGATTTTTTCTTACTGGCGATATATCGGTATCTGTGTATATGTCGGCTTATAAGTAACAAGACCTTGCAGTACAGAAATGCTAAACTAGGTTGGAGGTTATTTAGAAACAGTGTCTCCCATACAGAAAGCACTGACAACCCATACATTTGACAAAAACAAATCTATGGGTTCCATATCAAGATGTTATGTATGCATGTTTTCAAAAATTACTATATTGTTTTTGGAATTGATATCAGAAATCCAGTATTTGGAAGTAACAAACTACACTACATGTTCAGGACTTAACAGTGTGATTTTCACACTTCCCATTTTCAAATGTAATCAAATTCACTTCTGAAAGTGCAATAGGTTTTCTTTAAACCCCATGGGTCATAAAACCTTGCCAACACATCGTGAGTCCAGTCACATGAACGTCACATAACCAAAAAAAACGTGCCAGACTGAACTCACAGAGCAGTGGCAGTGGAGGCAGGGGTCTCTCCTGGAGGGGAACTTCTGTCCATCCACATACACGTTGGATTCATATTCACACTGGTCACACCTACAGGTCACACACGCACAGCAGAAACATTTCGAACTTTCAGTTGTCTTGAAAACCTCCCAAGTCTCTCATCTGCACTACAACATGTGTCACCTTACACCAATACCACCTGCACATTCTGAATAAGGTGGATTGATGCAGGCTATAAAGTGATATGGATGAGGTTTGGCAGGTTGGTTACCGTGGGCAACAGTCTCCAGCACGATGCACAGGATTTCGACAAGACAAGGCAGGACAGGGAAGGGGTGAACACACCACATTTCCATTCTGTAGGAGGAAGATACACTTTTAAATACAAATTTTTTCCAATGATTTATACACCGACAAACGAAATCTAATGATGGAAATAATGATAAATGACATACCACACAATTACACTCCTGACAACGGTCTCCAGTAGGGATCACAGCTCCGTTGGGGAAGCTATGACCGTTCACACCACAGCCTACAAGACACACACAAACACACACACTGTGCCTCTGTAGTTCACTCAAGCCACACACACGGCTACAGTGATTTAAAGAAACCCACCTTGACAAATGGGACAGCAGGTATTGGGTGGAGGAGCAGCTGGGTTTTTACATGGGGTGTTACACTGCTCCCTTTCACAACGGACATGACCCTCCTGGTGAGGGGAGAGAACAATATCAGTGTTCAGATGAAGGGGATAGAAAAGATGGAAGGTTAAATTGCCAGTCGGTATCAGACCCACCAAACAGTAGCAGACATCACAGGGATTCTCTACTGGCCTCCACCTGGCTCTGTGGTCATACTGGACACCAGAATGAATACAGCCTGCAAACACATCAGATTGCTTTACTGTTAATAATTCAATGCCAAAACACACAGGACTGAAAATGCCTCTTTCTGTAGGATCAAACTTTCAATCATTTTTAAAGCATACCCAAATCAAACTAATCTATCAGCCTGGACAAATGGGTTAAAATCACCCCTTATTCTATGGAAGTACATTTGCTCCCCCTGCTGTCTGGGAGAGGTTTTTTCTGGTTAGTATTAAACTGTTATCACATTGTATTAATACAGAGACATCTTAGTAACAATCATTTTGAGTTGCAACACCTCTATGTTGTTTAGTTGACAAGACCAATAAACTTAACGCCTGACCAAAAACAAGAGGAGACGTTTCCAGATATAGCTGTAGGAGCAATCAGCAAATGCTCAAAGATTTGTGAAAATCTCACTAAGCCATTGTGAGACAAACTTTTTTTTAGAACAATCCTGATTAACCTTGTTTGGATGTATTAAGTGGGTTTTTTGTTATATGAAGAAGAATCTGTGCTTTTGGGAACAGTATGGCTATGTCAATTTTTTATTTTGAGGGGTGTCAAATGAATGAATGAAATCTGCTTGTTTGATTAAAAAACACATTTTATGTAATTCATAGAAGACCTATTGAGTGAGAGACATTGGTAAAATGTATGATTTTCTCACTGTATTTAAATTACGTTTTCAGGTAATTTATAATGGCACTTTTAGATTTCTTTCTCTAACAAATGAGGCTGAAGCTGAACCTTTGTTCTTACCTCTGCATCGCTGGCAGCAGTCTCCAGGTACAGTCTCTTTATGTGTGCAGTACAGTAAAGGGCAGGGTGGGGGATGGCATTCCCTGGAACCCTCCTGTTGGCAATGAAGGTGAGAGAAAATGATGGAGCAGATTGAGACCAGAGTAATTGCTCAGGCTGAATAAAAATTAGGTTGGTCTAAGTCAAATACTTACTTTACATGTGCAGGTCTGGCAGCCATCTAGAGTGCTGTAGGACACATTATGAATTGTACCATCCAGCTCACACCCTGAAGATGAGACAAAGGTTTAAGTGCATACACATTTTTTAACTTGGGTGATAACGTTGGAGTGCGTACTGATAGTTTAAGTAATAAAAGAGGAATGTGGAAATAAGTTAAAAAAATTCCAGCTGGTCCCTCTCTGCCTATCAGTGTAGATTTTCTTCATCTTCTCTTTAGTCTAGGTAACGGTGGAACATCTGGCTCTGCTCTCTCTCCAGCAATGACAGCACAGCGTGGTTCTGATGTAATATACACGCTTGTATATTGCTTGCTCTTACACACACACACACACACACACACACACACACACACCATGTTTTATAAACTACAACTACGTGTACCTGCAGCCTTTTAGCTGTTAAAGACTACCGGCAAGTCAATTAACACTGATAGAGATTTACTGTAAGAAGCAGGGCGAAAACTGGATGGGGTAGCAGTTTTGTGAAGGATTCCCTACAAAACATATCAAATGATAAATAAAAAAAATACCCTAAGAACTTACCCCATTCTGTGGCTGTTTATAGTTTTTTTGATGAAAAATAAGTTGTTTACAGTGTAGCACATACTGAATGCTGGAGAGAAGCATTGCTCAATTTCATCAATTTCATCAAAGGCTATAAGGGAGCTTATCAAATATTATTTTTGCTTAGCTTGGACATTTCAGCAGATAATTATTTTTATGACGAATCTCCAAAGGACAGAGACAATGTGTTTGTCTGTGAGAGAAGGCAGTAATCACAGAGTGTGAGAGAGGCTTGTGAGGCTGCCTACTGTGCCAGCAGCCAACAGGCATTTCCTATAGCAAGCCAAGCATGCATGAGATCAAAGTGTGTGTGTGTGTTTGTGAGTCTGTGAGTGTGTATCAACTGGGTGCCACTGGAGCCTTCTGGCCTACATGCAGAAACAATTAGGGGAAGATGGATGAAAAGGCAGAGACAGTGACTGAGTAATCATGGTGGGGTGAGAGAGGGGCAGTGGGTTGTGTGGTCACATGTGTATTACATTGATGGTGAAAATGTGCACAATAAGATGGCCAGAATAAAGTTTACATAACTCTGTGGGAGTGGGGGGTGGATTTAAGAAGAGAGAGAGAAACAAAGAGTGACAGAGTCCTTAATGAGGTCAGTCCAACATCTGACAAATATTACCATACAATGACAAAGTACTCTAAAACTTGCAGTATGCGTTGGCAAATGCTAGCAATACAAAATACATACAACAAGCTGTAAACACAACAGTTGATGAACATCTCAGCAAACAGTTGCCTAATTACACATCCAGAAGTCAAAAGCAGCCTTAGCATTCATTTAAAATTCTGTTTCTGTCTACCCAAAGAATGAGACACTCGCTTTATAACTTTTTTTGTCTCTACCAAACCCTGAGGGAAATATCCAGGTCTGTATAAGCTAAATGGTCCGCTATGTTCACCAGCTATTTGCTAAATTTGTCTGTCCTGTTTGGAAGTGTATGTACAGTTTTTGTTTGTTTGTTAGTATTTTGCCAAAAACAGCTGCATCCTACAGGCATAACCAGGGTTTATGAGAATGGTAAGAGTGAACCAAAACAGGCATGTTTCAGTCAAAACAAAACAATAAGCTGAAAGACGCTAAATGCATCACGGAGCTGAGGGAAACTGCAGAGTTGGTTGCTAATTAGCAGTAGGTTTGTCACTAGCCTTCACATCACACATATTCATTTGATCCATCATTTATATAAAAATATTGATTTGAGCAGCTTTAAAGTCTTTTTTCATAACTAGTGGTATCTATCTCACCAGAAAGGTTTGGATTTATTTGTTCAGATTTTCAGATTTCTATTTCTGAGATTTCTGCCTCCTACATGCAGGGTTAATGGAATTTTAATTGTGGTGCTCACATCTAAAATAAATTGCATTAAAAATTCACCAGAAAAATCTCTTTCCAGAAACAAAGAGGCATGTAGATTAATAAGTATTGGGGATACTCATTATCTGTTTCTGTGAGCTCACAAAGAGGATGAAGCTTTTACCAACTGATGGTCCAGTCTCTTCTCACCATTGTGAAAAGCTGTGAACGCCCATTTTTTCTGGGAAACAAGTTTTTACCAACAATGGCATATTATATGGTTTCCAGTAGCTAGATCCCGCCACCACAATTGTGCATATTTCAGACAGCGTTGGGGTTAACATGGCAATGGGCCTGATGGCAGAGGTTGGGGCAGGTGATAGGCGCAGAGCCAAGGGGACAGCTGCTGAACCAGTGGAGCTTGAAACATAATCTACAGACAGTGTTTTGAGGGAAGGGGGATCAAAGCGGTTGTAACCAGATACGCCATATCCACCCTTATCAATGAAGTCCCGGTTAAAGCCATCTTTGCTGTAGCCCCACCTGTCCCAGTCGTAGTCATCATGATAATATCCATGTTGGTCAAAACCACTGCTGTCAAAGCCCCCAGTGACAAAACTACTGTGGTTTGAGTTCTGTTTGTCAAAGCTACGCTTCTGATATTTTGTGGGTAACCTTGTGGGTATTGTTGGAACAATGTCATATTACAAGGTGCCCCAATGGTTGTGGGAACTTATACAACACACATCTGCTGCTGGGAAGAAATCACATTATAAGGGGTAACAAAAGGCTTCATCTTCACACGCCTCCATCTAGCAGGGTAAAGGATGTTGCTCTGACCATGATCGTCTCTAGAAGTTTGCCTTTTTGATCAACGCTGATGCTTCTCTTGCCACTGTGCCCACAGCTAGTCCATGAATGCCATGTGGGGCAGGTATAAAGGATCATAAGCAGCCAAAGGTGAACCCATGTGACCCACTACCAAAAGCCTAAAGAGGCCAGAAAAGTTCTGAAGAAACTGGGAGAACACTTAGAAGTCTGCCTGGTTTATAGTCCTCTGCAAGGCCACTGCATCTTGCAGCCACACCTAAAGGGATCAATGGAAATCAGACAAACCTGGTATCAGTAATACATCTCAAAACACTGCAATGTATAGAAAGTACAGTGAGGGGCTGTCAAATATATAAAAGCTGTTTGACAAACCAAAGAGTTGAAGCTCTGCCTGAGACAAGGGGACCAGTGGAAACGGAATGTCAAGCCCTGGAAAGGGTGATGCTGGATGCAGCCAGAACCAAGCTCACCATCTCCTCCAAACAATCCAGCCTGCTAGGCAGCAGAGAACTTCATTGACCCAGAGTCCACTGTCCGCTCAAAATATGGAAGTGCCAGTTTGCATGATGACATTGACTGCAGCTCAGACTTCACTAATTGCAGGAAATAGCAGTGCAAGGGGAGGAAGAAGGTGTGATCACCAGCAAGAGGGGAGAATTCAGCTTTTAGTAGCGCAAATCCCTTGCACACAGCTAAATCCACACACACAAAGACACAAAGAAGCTCACTACTTGTGCCTCCCCAGTTTGGTCCTTCAACAAAGCCTGGCACTGTATTAGAGTGAGGTAATAACCGGTAAAAGTGATATCCTGATGCTTGCTGCAGTCTACCCTTGTAAGGTTTCCTTTAATATCTTCTAGCTCAGTACAGTTAAAGTCTGTATAACTGTACCACATGTGATCCTCCAAATTATCCTGGTTGTATTCCCAAAGAGTCCTGTTCACAGAGGAGATGTATCCATGTTGAGTGTAATACTGTTGACCAGTGGGAAGAGCCTGCCTTGGTTTGCGGAGACAGCACACACCCAACATACACTGGTCCCTACAGGCATTAAATGACTGGAAGTTGTTGCTGCAGTTTCCAGTGCAGTAGAGGAACACCTCACAGTGGCCAGAGGCAGAGGCAGGCCAAGCAATGTTCTATAGCTAAACCATGAACAAATAACAGACAATCACAAGAGTGATCTATAAACTAGATCAGTTACGTTAAAGGAATAGTTTGACATTTTGAGAAGTAATTACTGAGACTTAAATGAGAAGATTGATACCACTCTCTAAATATGAAGCTATAGCCTGGGAGATGTCACACGTAGCTTAGCGCAGAGAAACAGCTAGCCTTACTCAGTCCAAAGGTTAAATTATGCATGCCAGCACCTATGAGAATGGAATCGATGTTATGAAAAAGTGTATTTCCCAAAATGTCTAACTCACTACTGTGGTAGCAACTTGCCTTGTAGCAAGACATAAAGGCAAATAAGAACAAAAAACTACTAAGATCACTAAGGACTACTAAGAACTACAGTAACACAAAAGTTAACAGAACAGGGTTTCAAACCTTAATTATCATTTGTGATTGTGACCCACGTCTAGCATTTGAAAAGTTCTGGTGACCTGCTGGGTAACCAAACATACAATAAGCAAATCTTCAAAACCAAAACAATGAAACAACTACAGTAGATGCTATGGCTATATTCACAACATGGACAGAAAAGTTTGACACCAACATGGACATTTTGTTGTTTTGTAACACTTTTTGAATCTAGTCTACTCCACTAATCTGGACACAAAAGTACCTGTCTGTGACACACTGGTCCCTTGGTGCCAGGGGGACAGGAGCAGTAAAACCCAGCGGGGTCAGAGGTCAAGATGAAACATATGCCGCCATTTTGACAGGGGTTAGAAAGACAAGGGTCTGGGAGAGGAACGGCCATCTGCAAACTAGCTACTTAACACCACTTAAATATGTGTTAGTGTTAGGTGTTAGGTGGTTGCAGGTGCAGCAAAATCATGGGTAGATTTTATCGTGTGAATTTGTATGTGTGTGACAAATGTAAACAAAAAAAAGCAAATGAGGGAAGAAAGAGAACTGTCAGAACATGAGTCATGGCTACCTTTGATGTTATCTTGGCATGTGACCTTTCCAGATGTGCATGTACACACAGTGTTGAGGTCAATCTGCCAGTGCTGGCCATCCTCCACTTCACGCCCCTCCCACACACATCGCTGCCTCACACACTCACATCCCTCCAGGTACTGTATTCGCGACTGTAAGTCTGCGTTCTGGAGAAAAACAAAAATAAAAAAAATACTGTCACGTCACAACACTTTATACCACTTGACATTCTTATTTTATCAGAGATAAGTCATACATTGTAAGTGCACTATGTACCTGAGTTTTGACCATGTCCAGCATATCAGCCAGCTCCTCCAGTCTCTTCTCCAGCTTCTTCATCTTGTCATCTTTCTGTGCTTGAGAAACAGACTTTACCCCTTGAGGAGATCCTGGGGGCCCCAGCACCACACCTCTCTGCAGCTGGTCACTCTGGACATCTTGGGCATAATGGTTGGTTTGGTCCATTGCCCTGTGGCTAGTTTGAGGTTTACTGGGGGATGCATCCTGCTGGAACATACGACTGCTGTCAGTCCGAGAATCTGAGCTATGGGCATCTGTATACTGAGAGGGAGGCCGAGCATCTGGAAGGAGAAAGCAGCAGTTGGTAAGAGAACAGATTCCTGAATAATTATTTAATGAATAAAATAACAAATTTGGAGCTTAAACAAACATCCTGGAACAATGCTGTCAAAATTAAGACCCACACTGAGGAATAATAAGCTGTTTGGGGGACTTTCTGCCTGAAGGCTAAAAGATATGATCTTATTCACATCAACCACGGTGGTCCCACTACTGAGAGAGAATGAGAGGAGTATCTCACTGTTCGGCAAATTTAAGACCGAGTTGCAAAAGGTTTTATCAGTTATTTAATAGTTTATATAGCTGTCCATGACAAGAAAACTCGTCACTGCCAAAAAATATTGTCATGTCTCACAGTACTAGACTACTAAAAAAGTCATACATTATCAGGGTCAGTAATGGAGACAAAGAAAGTAGCAAAAGGAAATGAACCAGGAATGACACTGCAGCCTCTGACTCCCACAGCCTGCTGTTACAAACTGATATATTGATGCACATACAGACACACACGTATGTGCACAAGCATGCATACACATAAATATTATCCAGAAATATAAAGAAAATCAATCACAGCTCTCCAGAGAGCTTTGAAATGTTACAATTATTATTGAAATATACATTTATCCTTGTTCTGTGTCCAAATGGAATACTGGATATATATAATGGATACATGATTTCCTTTCATTTGACCCGTCAAACAACATTTACACTCAGTTTTGATATAGATCACATTTCTTTACCTGAAACATTGTTACAGAGCCATGGTCTTCTTAAATATGCTTTCATTGAAATCTCAGCCGTCTGCAAATATCCCTGCATTCAAAAAGAAACACAAATGCTCACTTACTGAATTTTACTGTACATACAGACTTAATGGAGGACAATATGGAATGTAATATGGAATGTAACTGTAAGTAATGTAGAATCATTTCATACATTTTGGACATACACTGTAGTTCCAAAGACTGTTGCTGTTCATTTATGTCCTAAAAGAGTCTTTTCAGGAGGAGCCACTCGTAACTATAGTGCCCATATAGTATATCTTTGTCATATTGTAAGTGGAATAACAGATAACCTAAAAGAAATCATCACAACATACTATAAATAGTAATTATCAGATCAATTCAATCAAATCAGAAAAGGTGATGTATCACGCTGTCCTTTCAGTATGTGAGTATGTTCAGGTATGCAGAATGTGAAAAAAACTCACACTAAACTTGCTGTCTTTCATTCCTGGTGTGCTGGCAAGAGTGACAACAACATCTTGAGGCAGATCCAGGTTGATTCTCTCTTCTTTTTTTATCGGTAGAACCACAGCTCCTTGACAGTCTACAAAAAATGTCAGTTTATTGGTCTCCAGATTCACAGCTAACTGTACCCACTCCTCCCTGGAGAAGGGGTTTGTCCTGGGGAAGTGATAGCTGACAAGGCCCTGAGCTCCTCCTGCAGCCTGGTAGTCCAAACCCAGAGTGTTATTGAGGGTGGAGGAGAGGATTTGGAAAATGGGTGAGGACGCAGAGGAGAGAGAAAAAAGAGTGGCACTGGAGCCGGTTGCCTGACGCCCCACCAAATGCACTCCCATGCTACCCTGAAGGCCGGAGGACAAGAAGTGGGAATATTCACGAGGAAGCGTCAGGTAAGGTGCTCTGGGACGTAGTCTGTACGTCACACTGCCAGGACTCTGCAATCTGGCCACGCCACTTATATGGTGGGACATGTTTAGAGCTGTCAGAAGGTCAATCACTAGGAACGAGAGAAAACTGTCAGAATGACATGCAAACACAATCATAGTGCATGAGGCCATCCCGTGTCTAATGGAGGATGACACTGTGGTTTCTCAGTTGTGAGTTTAATTAATGCAATAGAACATCTGATACAACTCTTTAAATCTGGAGACAAAAACTGAAAGTTAGGAGAAAGTTTTTAGTTTATAAGATAAATATATAGTTTCTAGCACTGGTGGAAAGAAGCTCAGTACATTTACACATGCTAAGTGCTTTCATATAATTAATGCTGAGTATTTCTATACTTTCAACTTCTACTCCAATAAATTTCAGATGGAAATAGTGCACTTTTTACTACATTTAAGTGACAGCTATAGGTAGTTTGCAAATAATGATTTGCATAAAATATAGTATTATCAGCATATTAAATGTGATGCATTATTATAGATTAAACTACCCCACAATATGTAAAGTAGTAGTCAATATGCTATAAACTATATACACAATACTCTGTTTTTCGAATGAGCACCTATACTTTTGATAGAAACACTATAGTTTTACTTTTTAAGTATACTTTCACACTGTTATTAAGCCCACAACTTTTACCAAAGTAAAATATCTTCTACGTACTTTTCCCACAACTGGTGTCCTAAGTGTGTTGTTTGTAATTATAGTCTCCATATTACATTTAAAAAAAGAAAGTAATGAACAAAACTATAATGTAAACTGGTTGTTTAATGTAAAATAAACAACCAGTGAATATAGTGATCCAAACACACTTTTGTAAACTCACCATTCTCGTGATTTGGACTACTGGAGTGGCCCTGCGCAGACAGCGCAAACACCCAGAGCAAATGTATCTCCAGCAGCACAAGCGTCCTCACTTTGCCGCGCTCCATTCTACAGACGCAAAAATGGAAACGCCTGGATCAAAATCCAAACACCTTACACAAAAAGCATGGTAGGCTCGCCCTTTTAAACCCGATCTGGTGACATGGACTCGGACTGTACGTCCAAGACTTCCCCGTTCCTCTTGCGAGCTAAGCTTTCCAAAGAGCGCGCAGGGGGAAACATGAAACATCTGGATGTAGGCAGGGCGTCTCTTCTCTGTAGTCACACTCTTACATTCCCCCCTGGGGCACATCTATAACACACTTTCACTCCATGATCACAAAGGCGGATGGTTGGGAGAAGCTTGATGATAATTACTATCCTTGCTCAAGATGCCTGTTATTTCTGATGAGAGAGAAAGAAAGAAAGACACGGATGCAGAAAAGTTCAGGTGTGCAGTGCGTGTGAGGTCACCTATCACTCTTGTTTCTGTCTCGTGCCAGTCCCAGAGGGATAGCTGTGAGGGAAGTATTTTCTTCCCTTGTTTTCCCTCATTTTGACAAGGAAAAAAAAAAACTACACTGCTCTGTGGTGTTGATTCCCAAAGACCCCCGTTTTGGTAATCAGCTAAAACCTGGTCTGGAGACTGGAGGGGAGCCATGCTGAAGCAGCCAAAAATGTATGTGTGTGTGTGTGTGTGTACAGAGAGGAAGAGAGAGAGGGCGGGAGTACACACAAGTAGTCATGTTCCACTGCTTTGGAAACAATCCTTGTGTGCATCCCACTGTGCTCAATCCCCCTGCATCTGTCTCCACAACTCTTTTCCCTCATGTTGTTATCCTCCTCATCTCTGCTTTGTTTATTATTTCAGAGCCTTTCTTTGAGTGCACCATCACAACCACATGCCCCTCGGTCTTGTTGAAGTATTTTTGGTGTGATTATAGGACACCCAGGTGTTGCCTAATGGATGCAGCAGACTGGAGAGTCCCTCATCACTCCAGATTGTTTTCTACACAGTTGGAGATTATATCCGTTGAAAGAGATCCAGGCTCAAAGGAGAATGAGATCCACAAGACCCCCACATACCAAACAAAACCTAATCCGTGAGTCATACCGGTTAGTCTGTAACATTCACAATTTAAATGTTTTCCCCACAGCACTTGCTCTCTGTGCTTTGGTGGTTCCCTCTGGATGGAATGGCACTTCTAGGCTGAGAGGGCCGATGGAAGACTGTGATAAAGCAGTGGGAACTAGAAGAATGCAGCAACGCTTTGCTAAAGGATTTTGTTTTAAAGTGGTATCAAGCTTCATGAAAGTGTTAGTTTTCTGTCATTGTTTTTACAATTCTCAAATGACTCAGAGGAACGCTGACAGGTACAAAATGTTGCTCTGTCACCCATTTTGTACCCAGTGGGCCATTTTCTTGTGTGGAAAACATAGATTAGTGTTACACCTAGTCTGGGTGGGTTGATTCAGCAACTTAAAACAAAACTAAGAAATGTACAACCATGCTAGCATCTCTATCAGGTCGGCACATTTGATGCTTTAAGCTCATTGCTAACATCAGCATGCTAACATGCTCATAATGACAACGCCAAAAGACTGGTGTTAAGCAGGTGATTTCTACTAAACACATAGTATCGCTGTGGCTGATGGAACATCATTACTTTAGCAAGTATTTAGTTATAAACCAAAGTATTAGAAAAAGTGAATGGCGCTACATGAAAAGGATCATCAAAGTTATTATAATTCATGCTGAGGAAAGTCTATACCAAAGATTCATGGCAATCTATACAATAGTTGTTGGGACATTTCACTCAAAACCACAAATGTGAACTCATGGCGGCACTAGAGGAAAAATCTGAGGATCACCAAAGTCATTAGGATTCATTGAGTTTTTGATGATTGCCATTTCAGGTGACACCATTACAAGAAAAAAGCAAAACACGAACTGGAAAAACAGAACAGAAGCCAGCTGTTATCTATCAACCACCTACCAGCTTTATGTTTTAAAACTGCATCTCTGCTGACATCCAGTGGTCATGTCCAATTACAGCTGTATACAAAGTCAACAAGTCTGTTCTATGTTAATCTATTCAGCTATAACTAACTTTATCTAACAATAACAACATAATAATCAGCGATGGTCTCATCCTCTCATTTCTATGATCAGAGAAATGCTCATCCTCTGCCCTGTCTCTCAGGGACAGACTGTGCAGTGTTAAACCTTTGCCCGAGGCTGCTTTTCTCTGACAATGGAAACCACTCACAAGCCGGCACTAACCAAAACATTTCTCATGGAGCCAGACGATAGCTTTCATCGTTGGAGCCCTGAAGATATGCGCAAATACACTCCTTTAAGTGTGTCGTGTGTGTGTGTGTGTGCCTATGCCTGCTGGGACAAGTGTGTTAAAGGATGTCGGTTAATCTTCAGAAGGTGAACAGCCGATGTTTGATAGCTAATCCCTTGTCAGGCCCCATTAGTTGTCACACGTCACTAATTGATTAAATCCAACAGACTCAAGTTATGTAGCCAAAGTACAAGTACAAGAACAAGCACATCAGACTCTTTTAGCCAGTTCTAACCTATACAATACACTGAAATATACATGAACATTTAAAGTATGATAGAAGCTACCAAGACTTAACTTACTAAAGAACAGGACTTTTTCTGTTATGCTGTAATACAGCAACTACAGGTTGAACAAGAGCAGACCGGACACTCTGACTGTTTGATTGCATGGCAAACTGTGTTTATATAGGTCAAATGTTTTTGTACCAGACAAATCTGTGACCTTGTAACCCTGGTCTCTGACCTCACCGTCAGGTTCTTGCCATATCTAATCTGATTGGCTCACTGTCCCTGTCCAGGAAAGCCCCGCCCTCAGGCTTTTAGCCTCTGAGCTGACATTTATCCTAGGATACACACCATAAGCTGCTGTCTGCTTTTTAATGTATGTGGGGGGGTCATTGCGCGTGAAGCCGGTGTTATCTATTGTTGTCATTATTTCTAAAAGCCTCAGTCTGTCTTATTGAGTGGGGTTTAGTGGCTTTTCAGAGTTTTGGAAATCAGAGATGCTGCTTCCATCACAAGTCAGGAGGATATGGAGACTGACAGACAAGCTGCAGAGGATTTGAAAACAACAGGTCAGTCAGATAAACAACATTACAGACGCTCTAAGTTGACATTCAAGATAACTCAGCTGAGTGTGTAACAGAAAGTTTATATGTGTTTATTTACCTCCTAATTGCTGCAGAGTTGTTCTTTCAGTAGGATGTGACCCCAGATCCTGCTAAGGCCCCCACCCCATTTAAAAACATGCACAGACAAACACGCTAGTGCACCAGGGGGCTAACAACAGCATGAGATACATTCAGTCATACATCTTCATTTATTTGAAATATAATTGAATTTTGTTGTCAAGAAATATGACTGTATGGCAATTAATGAAGCCTTCTAGAGGGATCTCCCTCTAGAGCTTCATTGACTTTTGACCTCATAAATGTTTGTGCATGTAGAAAAATGAAGAAAATAAGGATAAGCGGGGCTACTTTTCGGTTGTCTCCGACTGGGAAAAGCCAGGCAGAAACTCACTTAAATGGGATTTGAGGGAATTACAGGACAGAGCTGAGTGTGCGTGTGTTCTTGTGTTTTGTACATGATGATTCTCAAGACGTGTCGCCATCAAGGCATAGAGTAAAGCTAAGTATAGCCCACTCATTCAGACTGTTAAAGGGCGAAAGGTTGACCATGTAGAGTTGATCCTGTTATTTCTCTCTTTACTCAGAAAGAACTGGTTCCTGAGGCCTGACTGACCCCAGGAATGGCCCTTATTGATCAGTTCTGCTCACTGCTGGTCTTCCTATGTCTGCACACAGCCACAGGTACAGCCATTTCCCATTTGTTTGTCTAAGAGTTCAGTTCTTGGCTAGAATGAATGGGTTTCTTTAACTCTGCATTTGTGATTGTGTTTGCATTGACACAGGGATGTCAGGGTGGGGTGGATGTTTGGGTGGTCAGGATGTGTTTGCAACAATCAGAGAAAACAGCCTTTCGGGAGAAGTCGTTGCTGAACTCTTGGCTGACACCACAACGGACGGGGTTCACTGGAGCCTGGATGGAAAGGATGCTGATTGGTTCTTCTTGGATGAAACGTCCATCCGGCTGAACACATCAGCTGACAAAGTCCTCGACCGAGAGGTAAATGATCTTATCTGAGCTTTCCCATAATCAGGAAGAGGTGAATACAATGCAAGGACTACAAATTTTATGTGTGCAACCCCGTTTCGTCCAGTCTACAGGAATGCTTGTTATAGTGTGGGGCAGCAATGAGGAAGTTGTATCTAAGTTTAGAACAAACTATCTGAGATTGAACCATACAACCTTGTCCTTGGACTGAACACAATCTCTCTTATCGTCATCCTCTTCCCAGTCAGCTGTCTTACATCATGGCAGCTGTTAAAAGGTCAATCAGATTAGCAGTTTCTGGCTCTCTGTCTATCGGTCAATCTATCTACTTCTGTCACTCTAAATATTTCTAGGCTAAATCGACAATTAGGTACAGCTACAAAGTTTCAACATTACATCTTTATTAAGTATACTTAGCATGTGACCAAGAGGTTCCATATGTGGAAGTCACCTTTTTTCAACAAAATCAGTTTGTCAGTCAGTCAATCAGTTCATTTCTCCCTCTAGCAATGTTGCCATCTTCCCAATGCTCTTGATAAGCTATTGTGTGTATATATATATATATATATATATGCATTTATTTTGGTAACAAAGGAAAGGAATAGGAAGGAAATATGAAAATATGAATAAATGAACGAGGACTATATAAAGTCTGTTATAATGTGCCCTATTATTTCAATATGTTTTCATGTACATGTAATATTGTATGTTTAACATCAAGCAAGATGCATCTGTTGTTGTCTCTCTGTTCTTCTACCTATCAGACCGAGGGTCCTGTCCTCATGGCTGAGTTGTCGTGTTATGAGGAGGACACACTTCAGGTACCCTTTGTCCCATCGTTTTACTTACAACTCTTCAGTGTGGCGTCCCACATTCAAAACTGTATGTGTCTTTGTTTGCTGTTGTTGTAGAGTGTTTACAGGATCATGGTGGAGATTCTCAATGAAAATGACAACTCCCCTGCGTTTAGAGATGACACTGTCCAGTCTGTTATTATCAGTGAGGTATGATTCTTATGACACAAATCTGTACATGCTCAAACAAAACATACGAGATTAAAGGTCTTAAGTGTTTTTCTGCCTGTTTGTCTATATATCTGTTTTCCAGCTGACTCCAGTGAATACTGTGGTCTTTACTGTCCAAGCCACAGATGCAGATAACAACAAGATCATTTATTCCATTGACCAGGCATCAGTGAGTTCTACTCTTTCACTTTTTACACTCTTAATAAAAAAAAGAAAAGACTCAAGAATCACCTCATCACCGTTAATGTGTTGGTGTGTGTTCTGCAGCCTGATGCAGAGTACTTCAAGGTTGAGCTCCCCAACAGTGGAGAGGTGATCCTGTCCAAGCCTCTTGACTATGAGACCAAAACCCTGCTTTCTGTCACCATCCACGCCTCGGTACGCTATGTACATTGAATAACATCAACATTTTTACTGTTTTAGAGCTCAGTTTCTAAGTAAATGTATCCATTGTACACATTAATCTAAATTAAATTTATTTCTACATTTTTATCATCTTTCCCTAGAAAATAGATGAAAAAATGTTTTCTTATTAGAGAAGATGAGCCATACATGCATTTATTCTTCCATCCATTTCTCCATCAAACATGCTCATTATTATCATCATTATCTCAGGAAATGAGCACCGATGAGCGCTACAATACCAGCACCAACATTACCATCAACGTCCTGGATGGAGATGATCAGTACCCACAGTTCCTGCCCTGCATACTCCTTTTCCAGGATGAAACCAGTCGCATCTGCACCAGCCCTGTGTACACAGCCAATGTCACAGAGGGGGAAGAGGTCAGCTGCTAAACCCTCCCTCAGTCACACTTATCTTATAACGGCTAACTTGTATAACTTGGATGCTACGTCTATTTGTACTATCATACAGTACTTCAATGTTAAAACTCAAATTTTGAAAACACCTTTGAGATCATTTGGATGTTAGACAATCCCCTGTTCAAATCCAAATTATAGAGATCCAGAACAATTCAGCGGGTTACTGTTTCAGATGTAATGAAGATCAGATTTGTAGAGCAACAAACGTGTGTTATGTTGCAGGACGTTGTGTTGGACTTCTCTCCTGGCCCCATTCATGCAGTGGATGGCGACATAGGACTCCAGTCTCCTGTCAGCTATGCCATTCTCTCAGGTACCATACGCACCGATCAAAATTAACATTTAAAATGTTTTACATGCATTTCTTACATGCGTAACTGCATTGTGTTCATGCTAGGAGACAATGACGGACGTTTCCTGATGAAAAGAGAGACGGGGGAGATGAAGCTGACTCGTGGGGTTACAGACAGACTGACAAGTCAAGCACTGCATCTACAGGTCATGGTAAGACTCATACTGGTGTTGGCGGTAGGCTTAAAAAGGCATAAATCAAACTGCTCTGTCTTTCTGTCTCTCAGGCATATCAAGACGACGACCCCAGGAAGTATTCTGTTGCTACAGTGTTGGTCCGAATTCTGGCAGTTAACCACTTTAAACCAGAGTTTGACATGGCTGAATATCATGGCTTTGTAGCTGCAGGAAAGAGCCCTGCCTCTCTGGTCAATACCTACGGCACTAAAGCACTGATGTTGCATGTACAAGATCCAGACTTTAAGCATGTATGTACTGCACTGTACTCTAAATGCGTTACTTATACACACACACACAGCTCAAAAATGCTCAAAACAGTTCTGTATGTGATTTATATTGTTACCCATCACCTTCTTTTTTACTCCAAAAATTGACAGGGTTTCAATCCCATGATCGACTTCACCTTCAGTCCTACATCCAATCATACAGACATCTACCAAATCACACAAGAGGGTCTTCTGATCGCCAGGACCGATCAACTGAAACCAAAACAGAAGCATGTTCTAGAGGTGAATCTCAGTGAAAACCTAGTGTTATAATTTCATTTTCGATTTTTTCATTATTTAGATTACATTTCACATCCTTCCTTTCTTTTTAAATACCATAAGTGTTTAGATAGATATTCTACTTTGCACACAAGCTGACTGAGGTAGTGAGTCCAGCATTAGGCTGACAACATGCCAAGAGCAAAAATGTAACAATCCAGGGGTAATAAGATATTTCTGACATGCATGATAACATGACTATAAAGAATTGTGTTTGTGTACTATAATTACATAAACACAATAAGAAAAACAATTAACAAAGGATGCCATTAAATAATGTTTATGGTTTCTAAAATGATATTCAATGAACACGTCCTGTAACAACTAAACCTCATCTTACTGAATACTGCTAGTTCATCGTATTGCACAACCCCTTCATCTAGACATAAATAAAATGGTGATGATGTGGTATTAAGTCAAAATACTTACTGCAGGTAACAGCTAAAGACAAGGAGTCGGGCGATGCCACCTCTGCCACTGTAGTGGTGGAAGTGTTATCTGAAGGACAATCAAGTAAGGACACACACTTACACACTCGCATACGCTACTGACTGCCGATGAGCCTGCAGACTGAAACAAACTCTCTGTCTGTCTGTCTGTGTACACTACAGTCCCTCATAGTCCACTGGGAGATGTCCGTCTGACAGGCTGTACTGTGGGCAAAGCGTTTTTCCTCAGCATGGTGTTCATGACTGTACTTGGATGTATACTGTCTATGGTGATGTGGTTTAAGAAGAAACACAAGGGAAAGAGGGACCCACTGGAGAGAGGCTGTGTGGCCCAGGGCAAACACCCCAATGTGGTGAGATCCTTAATCTCTATAATCTAGATTCATATTTACCAAGATTTGCTTTTCAGTGAGTTTGAGTTTCTGAAATATTCTCTACTGCATATTCTCCCACAGAGTTTACGGTGGTTCCAACTGGTAAGTTATTGAATCCCATTGAAGCTAATATGCATCCTTGTTCATCCTAGTTTCCTGTCCTTTTCCTCAATAAACTTGTGACCTTATACTAGTCATAATCTCAATTTCACGATTACTCATTCTAGATTAGTTATCTTATTAGCTCATATCTGAACAGACATAAAAGTAAATGAACAAATTAAAAACATTCTCAACACAAGGTCCAACTTACTTGTTTTGGAAGCTTTTGATCACATCTTGTGGCCTTCCTCAGTGGGTTGAGTTGCTTAAGTGTTTTTACATAACCTAAGTATGAAATATCACATGACAACAACTAGACCATTTTCATGAAAACTGAGCACCTGCTGATGAAGGCCACAAGATGTGGTCGAAAGGTGTTTCGGAAGCAAGTAAGTTGGACGTTTTTAAGTCAAACCGCTGGTTCTGAGGTCTGGAATACCTTCAAGCTCAAGTTTACCCAGTATTTGAAGATGTGAGGCACCTTATAAGTCTGTAAGTAAGTTGCCACTCACTAAAGGTTACACTGCCTGGTTGTTAGAAGATCTGGAAATTTCTACACGTCACACTGAACCAGGATTCTTCTCTTACCTGTTCTCTGCGATGCACTAGTGGTTTTCTTTTTCCAAATATTGACCTGATAACTGTGGTTGCTCTTCAGGTGAGTCACGGTAGCGCCATGCCACACATGGAGGAAGTACCCTACAACAATGAAGAATATGGAACCTGCAATCCTTCCTTTAGCGTTCCAGACAAACCTGGCGTCTACACTCACCAAGACCTGCCCTCCTGCCGAGGACCCGTTCCACCCAGAACGACCGCTGCACCCGACACCAGCTTCATCTCCCCTGAAACTCTGCACAGCCCTGTGATCTTCAATAATAATGTTTCTACACCAACCAAAAGCTCCTCTAGTTCACCTCCCTTTCTCCCAGCCACTGTGGATGCGAGCCCCACACATGTGGCTCAAGATGCTGCTCCACCCAAAGAAAACCCTGAATCACCAACTGATACATCCCCGGACCCTTTTGAGGCGCTACCTAACACCAGTTCTAGCCCTGTCCTCACTCCTGATGCCACTAGTGTTCCACTGGCGACCTGTCCTGATTCACACACCTCCACAAAATATGACCCTGCTGACCTTGACACCAGTCCCTCCTCTCAGTCCAGTATTCCATGCAGTAATACCCGAATTGCTTCAGCAGAAATAGACAAACCCTTTCGCAAGCCTCGTGTAAAGACACCCCCATATTCACCTTTAAGGTCCTCACCCCTCCTCAAGCTGACAAGTCCAGCCCCACCCGCCCCAGAGTATGCACCTTTAAAAGTCAAGCTGGTACATATAGATACTTCTCTTGATACATCTCCAGTAGACCAACCCTCCACATCACTGGCCCAAACAGACAAATCAGAACACCCAGACGCTGGTAGTCCATCTCAGGACAGAAAGCCATCGACGAACTCAGGAAACACGCAGGGCGGCCGCCCACTGGGGAATGAGAATGGTGATGGTTTTCTGGGAGATAAAGATGCAGACAACAACAGTGAAGGTGAGAGTGACTTAGAGCCAGACGAAGAAGAGTTGCTGAGAGTGATGGCTCGCTGTAATCCCATTTTTATCACATTTAGTAAGTGATGTCACTACAATGTTGTAGGCATTGAGAGTGACGGGATGGATGGCAGGATGGAGGAGGTAAGGTGAAGATGGATGACACGGACATCGGGCACATCATGGAGCAAGAAGGAAACACCACAGTCCTGGTTCTGCTTGTGCTGTAGGTACTGCTGAGACAAGTAAGAGGACAGAAGGCCTATGCAAGATATACAGCACATACTGTATACTGTATTATGTAAACATAAACGTTTAACACACAATTAAAATACATGATGTTAGTCCATTTATATAATATAGTTCAACTAGATGACAGGAATGAGAAGATTACTGTATTATTGTATTGTCAATGTACACAAGGCAAGTGGAATCTGTTTTTTCGCATGGACCTTGAATGCACAGTGTACTCTTTTAAATCCAATGTATCAGTATAAATTATGAATAGATTTTGAAAGGAAATTACATTCATTGAGAGGTTAGTACAAGTAAAACAGCCTGAATTAATCAGTCATGAATCAAATATATTGTGTGCGAATGTTTACGAACAATAATGAGATTGTGTTTTTTTTGTTTTTTTTTAAATGTTAAATCCACATGAAAGCACATAGTGTAGAAAACTGCTGGAACGCTTGACCATTTAAACTCAGAGAAACGTGCAGCAGCAGTTTTGCGCCCTGTGCGGCTCCGTGTAGATTTATCCCTTAAATAGCTGCAGAGTACTGTATGTTCACAATTCTCACATAGTGTACTGCTGCATTCATTGTTTTGTTATGCCTACTCTACAAGCTGCCTCAGTTTTTTTTCTTTGAACATGAGTAAAGTTATTGTCAAACTGAATCAAAGAGCCAAGAGTAGTTATTGAAGAGAAATTATAAATCCCACCAGTGTGATGGGCAGGGGTACTGTCTGCTTGAAGTGTCTGACATACTGTACGTGCTGAGATGTAAACGGGTAAGAAAAAGCTCCCCCACAACAATCCAGAGGTCAATGGGTCAACAGCCAGAAGGAAACCAGGAAAAAGATAATTTCCTAAAAAGGAAGAAAGCTGGGGAAAACAGTGAAAGCTACAAGGAATTCAATGTCACACACAACTTAAATGTAATATTACATGAGATCATTTTTGACATTAAGCCATTTCTGTTTTTGCATGCCTTTGTGTTTTGCCTTATAATGTTGACATATTCTACAGTATTATTAAGTCTTAACGCATCCCAGAATCAGCACAACCTCAGCTAATTGACTCTCACTCAATAAAGACTTCTATACACTATAATAGGGGGTTTTAGCCCATAAAACAAACAAAAAAAGCAAATAAACCGATCATGAAGGTTTACACATTTTATTCAAAACAGCATTGCAAACCATACTTTCACAAGCTCAACACACAGCTTGCACACAGCGTTATCATTACACTGGTAAACGGTGTCCTAGTGCGCAAAAACAATAAATAAGAAATAAAAAAGCACATTTCTGTAGCCTACATAATCAATCACAATTTTGATCATTCCATAATAGCATTACTTACTATTGCTCACTAGCGCCAAAATTCCTCGTCGTCGGCATTTTCCTCAACATCTTCGCCTTGAAAAATCAGCTCCAAAGCCTCAACTACTTCAGCTGTAACACATTTCTTCCTGACCATATCTTTGTACTTATTCTGTCACTACAATAAACTCACGTTTCGTGTCTTCTCCGCTTTGAACTCCGTTTGGGTACACAACCAAACTCACAGCCGGGCCTCTGAATCAGACACTCTCATTGGCTGTAACTGCATCCACTGGAGCCAATAGCAGGTTCCGATTCAGACATATGACCTTTACTCTCTAGTGTGTCGCCAACAAAGACGGTGATCGATATACGTACAAGCAATGCGCCAGGCAACAGGGGAGCTCGCCCACATCTTTAGTTAGCGCTGCTCCTCTTGTTTAACCGGAAATAGCGGCAGGTCTCAGAGGGTCAAAGGTAGTTATATATTAAAGGTGATTTCCCAGAAACAACCTCTGAGAACAATAGCTTGGCTACAGAGAAGAACACCTGACAACTAGTACTTCAATAGTTAAAACACTGCAGACTAGAAGCTCCAATTTTATGTTTTTATTGAGACATTCTTCTCAATCACAAAAACTGGACCTGATTTTTAGAGTGCTCAGTTTGCAGACCAACAACCTATTTACAGAAAAGTCACTAGTGAAAGGGTGGTTGCTGCAGTGAGCCTGTAAAAAAAACATCATCATATACATTATAGTATACCATAAAAAAATATCAACAGTGGTTATAAATGGTGGTAGTGATAATACAAGCATAACAAACGGATTAAGGAGGGCAAAGTGTTTTGAGGGAAAACCATTTTCTATTCAAACTGCTTACAAAACAGGACAAAGATTTGTTTGCTTGGCACACAAATGAGTTAGTTCAGTCGAATAATAATAATAAAAAACAACTCAAAACATGAAATCAAAAAGAAAGGGGGGGGGGGGTCATCACTCATCAAGTGTACAACAATATATGTTCACACAGATTCACACATGCATACACACACACACACACTATTGAGGTGATGAGAAAAAAGAAAGGCGGCAGCTTCGAGGACAAAGCATCCATCAGTCCCTAAATTCATCTTGATTCCTTCAACACACCCTTATGCAGGACTCGCAGCTTGTGTTAACATGGATGCTTTGGGGACCAGTATAGCAGAGACAACGTGGTCCCACTGATGATACTGTATTGCACTAGTCCAAACAGTCTTCATTGTCACTGGAATTTAATATTTACTCCTCGTTCCAAACATCACTCCAGCATTAACATGCTATGATCAATAAAAACATGAAAACAAAGTACAAGTGAATCAGCAACTAGTGTTTGTAGTTTGAGCCTGATTACATGATTAGACAGAGGAGTAGAACAAATTCTAGGCTAGAACTCAGCTTTACCCTTCACAGTCCAGTGCATTGCAAAAAAAACAGGTACAATAAACTATTCAGTAAACTGCAAGCCTAAACTTGTTCTATCAGGGTTTTGTAACAAAACATGGCAATTTCATGAAATCATAGTTTCAAAGAAACGTTATCTAATGTTATCTAACACTGTTTGCCATTCACCTGACCTGGAAAAGGCAAGTGTAGTGTGTGGAAGCAGAGCAAAGGCTGGCGATATATCCCAATGTTACGCACAACTGAGCATGAGGACAAACTGGCTGAGCATGTACACATTACTTAGAATGTTAGTGCGTGTACAATAGGACACATTTTAATAATAAATTATTGTCCGTGGCGTTGGATTAAGCAAGCTCGTCTTGTGTGAAATACTCCATCCACTGTCGGAGGAGTATGGTGGCACACAAGATGTCACAAAGTCTTTGGAGGCAGGTGGATGTTAGAACTCGTCGTGTCGGGTCAGAGCCTCTCCGAAGTCGGTGGCCTGGCTGCCCACGAACAGGTCGTACTTGTCCACGATTTCTGCCTTGGTCAGGCGGCCATCCTGGAAAGAGAAAAACAAAACATGATGAGCTTTGTATTTGTATTAGCACACAAAAATATATATTTTTTTAACTGTTAGAGGTATGGAGGTACTCCATGTTTTTAGGATGAGTTACCGTAGGTATTTAAACGTCTTGTAAGATTTACACTTGTGTCACTGGGTGTGGACAACCAATAAGATATCTAAATTATATCTTATCTTAATTACACATTTAACATAATAAACACATACCAAATGGCTTTGATCCTCCTTTGCAATGTCTTAAATGGATTAAGACCAAGTCACTGTTTGCTAACAATACTTTATTTACATTACAAGCTTGAAAGAGCAAGACATGAGGTGCCACTCAATGTCTTTTACTGTGAAGCAACTGCAGGCATGTAACAAGTGTTTTGAGGGAGTTGCTAAAAGCAAACTCATCATTTCATAATAATTCATCTTTTGTTTTCACATTCGGTTCTACTTCCCCACAATATTCAGCGAATGAGACAGGAAGTGAAATTCCCGAGGACCATGTATTTCTGTTGAAATGTGAAATAATAATAAAGAATAATAAGTTCTACAGTACGTACTTTGTCCGAGTCCGACTCATAGACCAGATGCTTGGCCTCGGCATCAGCATGGTCGTAGTCACTGGGCAGGATCCAGTCTCTGGTCTCTTCCTTGTCCATCTTCCCGTCTTTGTTTTTGTCTCTGAATTCAGTAAACTGTTCCCTCTCTGTCTTCACCCACTCTGGTTCTGTGGAGTCTCCCTCCTGGTTGTACATGTCACCTAGAGCACAGAAAGACAGGAACAGGCCGGGGTGGGGGGGGGTTGCAATGCTTCTTTTAGTTCCTCAAGCATTTCCCTGTACTCACTGTTTCTTGCACTTCTCAAATTTGTATTCTCTCTCCGTCACCAACAATAACCCGTACAAACTGATATGCTTACATTACAATGGACTATAAGAACTCACCTATGTACTCGTCTAAATCAATTAAACCATCCCCATTCTTGTCAATGTCTTCCATGGTTTCCTATAGGAAGAACAAAAAAACACGAGGAAGTGAGGAGGGATTTAAAAGATACAGTGTCAGTGTCGTCATTTAACACCTGTGTGTGTGTGTGTGTGTGTTTGTCACTCACAAGAACTACAATGTCTTTCATGTGGTCGTACTCCTCGGGGTGAAGGAAGGCTGTGAACTCCTCCTTGTTTGCTTTCATGTCACCATCTTGGTCAGCCATTTTGAATCTCCTCTCATCGCGAGTCATCATCTGCCTGTAGCTGAAGCCATCATCTGGGTCGGGGTCATCTGCAAGTCAGGGGACACAACTTTGTATAATGTGTGCATGTGTGGCAATGTAAATTCGGGTCTGTGTCTATGCAGTATGCTGTAAGACGTACCAAGAATGTATCCATATGTGGCATTCTTGTACTCCTCCCAGGACACCACTTCATCCCCATTGAGGTCATGACTCTTCCACTGTCGATCCACGTCATCGTAGATCCACCTCTTCTGAGCGTGCTTGATCCACTTCTTCATCTCCTCAACTGTCACATAGCCATCCTTATCCTCATCTATACGTCCAACCAACATGCTGCAGAGAAACGGCAGACATTTGGCAAACATTCAACTCAGTACCTCATATTGTCAGTGGGTCACTTCAGATGAGCTTCCCCCTGAGGTGAAACTAGGTCATTACCGCAGTAACATCAAAAGGATTGCTACTGATTTCATACATCAGTAATTCGAGAACAGATGCAAACAATCCCCCCTGACATGTATTCTCACCCGAGCCGCTCCTTGCTCTCCTCTGGAGTGAGCTGGTCGAAGGTCTTGGCCTCCTCTTGTCCCAGGAAAGCGTCATGGTCATAGTCAAAGCCATCTGCATCAACGTGCTCTCGGTTGCTGAGGAGTTCATCGTGGTGAACACGATCCTTCTTCTCTGTGGGTTTGCTGGTGGCGTAAACCACACAGAGGGCAAAGCACATGACAAGTGGCCGCAACTCCATCATGTGTAAGTACGAACACTGTCTGGATGAGGGGTAAAAAGAAAACACCCCAAAAAGCTATGGTTAGTGTTTAAAAAAAAAAAAAAAACTACCTTTAGTGTTGCATACATATGAGTTCATTCTGCACGTGCCACATTAGAAGAGTATGACTCACAATGCAAGCAAATAATGTTAGGCTAATCTTTTCCAGCTGATGCAATCCCTTATTTGTTCCACATCTGGTTCTTCGTAGAAGTGAATATTCCATATACCGTATTACCACAAGCTCAACAATTATCTATCAACATCATCATTGATACCAAACTATTACTACATTATTTAACTGACAGCTCAGAATTCTGAATATATCAAACAAGATTACACTCAGTTGTCAGTTTAGGTGCACAGGTAGCTATAATGTTAGAGTTGTGTTTAAGCAGTTTTAGAGAGGTTTTGGTTCAAATATTTGGTCATTGTGGAGACTGTTACTGTTGAATTTGTATTGCATTTTACAGTTGAATTTAAATGTTGGCATTTTCTTTTATATGGTGAGCTGTAGAGAGAGGGTGACATGCAGCACAGTCCGGAATACAGGATGGGCGGGAGAGGAGTGCAAGGTCCGTTAATCGTGAGCTTTCGGGGAGCTATTCTGAGAATGACACTAGACTAGTTTACAATGGACTATTTTGGTGTCAACTTACAGCCATTCACATATATCCTAACTGCTCTAGTGACACACCACAGTGCCTGTGCTCTCATTTTTGCATGTCTCGACACGTTCAATCTTGCCATCGTCTTTGTATTACGAGTCAGTAATACAAAACAGTTTGTAGAAGTTATTTCCAATTTGTTACCGTTACCAAACAAATCCAAGGTTAGAGACTTCAATTAGGTTTGGCTAACCTAGCGTACCGCAAGTTTTACCTGGCGACCTACTATTTCACTGAAATAAAGATAAATAAGCAGCGCTATATATTCGCCCATATTGCGCGCTTCTAAACGCTAACTATAGGAGAGACGTGTTTGAGTTATTTTTTTGTATTTTAAACCACAATTTATCAAGATAACTCACCGGTATCTTCAGGGAACTTCTCCGTTAGAGTTTAAGACCCTCCCCTCGGAAATACACCCATGCACTTCCTGTGCTAAAACGACAACTGACCAATCAGGCTCTGAGAAGGCGAGTGCGATGTCGCTCGCTCATTGGTCTACTTCATGAGAACATCCGTGATTGGATTGGTCAAGAACCGCCACGTCCACAAAGTCAACAAAACTTCGTTCATTCATACAACTGACACCATAGTGCCTGGGACAGGTAAGCTGCCCAATATCGGCCCAAAACCCACTACTTTGTCGCTTATTATTTAAATGAAAAAAAAGGAAAACACCACAAACTGCTGTACAAATGCAATGTATTAAAACTCAAAATGAATTTAGCCTGATCAACAGGCTTTTGCAATGTAACCAAATGCAAAGTCCATACACATGCATCTTCTGTGGTAGAGATTTGACAAAAACAAAACAGCAACAACAAAAGCATAGTAAAAGGAGAAGTTTCCAGTGAGCTCAATTCATTTAATTTAATAATTTCTATTGGCTTTAACACTGTAAATCAATAGTCATTGTAGTGCTGATGAAACCAATTTATCACAGGACCAATAATTCATCAAGAAAAGATAGGATATAATATATGTTTAAGTCCAGTACTCTTCTCACTTCTTTAAATATACAAATGTCTAATTTTCCGATGAACACATCTCTACTATAACCTTGCGGCACCAGCAGATGTCTCTCCCTCTGCTGGTTAAATATTCATCATGATCAGTGGAAACAGAAAGTGATGATATCAGAAGAGCACAATGACAGGCCTTCCTGCTGCTAAGCTGTGGTCTCCCACCACATTTCTGTAAGTGTCCTTCTGAGGTCTCCCACCACATTTCTGTAAGTGTCCTTCTGAGGACCCCTTCTATGTTCATCTGAAAAGAATGGATTTACATAATGAGCTGTAAATGCCTGTTTTCCATTTAGATGACACTTCTCCTCATTATTGCTGGACTATATTAACTGTATCAGACACAGAGTCCCTCACAGCTTCCCAAATGCTGGTGTCTCTACACTTGTATAGAGGGGTCATAATATAGCAAAGCCTCCATATCTCAGCCCTCTGCTGGGTCTTCCATATCTTTCTCTGTGTCTCCCTGTTGCTTGGCATTTTCTTCTTGGTTGGACTGTTCACCACCGTCACCATCTTCTGCTGGGACCACACAAAAAGCCATATTCAGGTCACAATATTGTGCAAAGTTGATTCTTTGTCAATCTCCATAATACAAACATTAGATGGTTGAAGCTACTCCTAAAAAATTTGTGTCACAAAACACAAGATATTTTAACCGAATTGGAAAACAGAGACCACAATGGATTTTGCACCACGGTGGGGATTAGCTGTTCTGGCTGACCTGTGCTGGTTTGACCCTCTTTCTTCTCAGTGAGGAAGATTCGTTGCATCATCAGTTTCTTCACGGTGTGGCACTTGTACTTGAGCTCCGGACCACTGTCTGCTTTTCCTGCAGATGTCAAGATAGACATTAAGCGAAAGAACGTAAGAAACTATATTATACTAAAAGTATAACTGAAACACAACAAAAAACACTGAGAATATATGGACAACCTTACCTTTCTGTGGTCCTTCCTCAAACAGCACACACGTTCCAAAAGCATCTTTGTATAGGGAAGGATAAGATAGGGTCTTTGTAATGATAACATCTGTTATAGTAGTAGTATTATATGGAGTTCAGGGAGGGTCAGTTGTGCTGATAAAAATAGTCAGCACCACTGTGACTATGCATCTATTGAAAAATAATATATTAGCAGTGCTGTTGACGCTATGATTATCAGACTTTTGAAGGTGCTGTTTGGGCCATTTGTCATTACTGAAACCACAAAAGTCAATCACTGGCAGGTTAAAATGACTCTTTGGAGGTGGTGTAAAGTAACATGTTTCCAATATGACAACATGCTTTCAGAAGAGGGAAAGGGAATTATTCTAACAGCAGGCCAAGTCTGAATTAGTCTTTATGCCTTTTTTCCCCCCAGGTTCGTTCTTACCTTCATATTCCCCTGCAAAGACATATTGTCCGACTTGCACCATGGGCTTCTCGCTGTCAATATCCTGGAACACACGGATAAACTGATTTAGCGAATGCTGCAGAGAAGAGATGGTGGCCAGGCTTTGTGCTTTTCTTTATCACAAAGCATTAATATACGAAACTCACCAGTATCTTGCATGTGCCCCGACACTTGGACAGAAAGTCGTTGTTGATTATACCGGAGAGCTCCACCACAACAAGCTGCTCCTAAACACGCGAAAAGACAAAAAGAGTGATATTTTAAGTTAGAGAAACGAACACAGCGACTGCACTCAGCCGAAAGACCATAGGTAAGAAAGAAAAAAAGTCATCCCAATATAGTTAACTATTTTCCTTGCCAGGGGTCTCACACAATATTTTGGTCAGAAAAATGAATCATCTGATAGATTTCTACAACATGTTAGCCACATGTAGTTATTGTTGGTACGGCTATGCTGTAAACGCTAGTACACGGAGGGTATTTCGTACCTCCTCTTCCCATTCGTCTTCCATGTTGAAAAACCTTGAATAATGAAGGATGATGACAATTAACGTAAATACTATTTTCCTGTAGTTTATCTGAAGGAATCTCCCATTCTTTTGTACCAAACAATTCTTTTGACAACTTCCGCGAATGTACGGTGACCGAGAAGTCTTGTGTTTTTTGTTGCGTAGCTGGTTTTCAGTTACGAGCTCCGACCGTCGAGGGGCGCTGTTTCTCGGTTTTACTGCCATGTTTTGTAGCAAAGCCATTTAATGTGAACGTGATTTTGAATGAATAACAATCCCCCCCCCCCCCCCCCCTCAGTCTATCTATCTATCTGTTCAATCTACTTATGGTCGAGTATGATTGGATCTAAATATTGGCTACCTGTAGGCACACTCATCTACATCTAACATTAATGTTATTAATGTTCTCCTGCACAAGGCCATAGCTGAGGTGATGAGAGGAGACGAGATGAAATGAGACGATACACTTTATTGATCCCCAAGGAGGAATTCATCTGTCAAAGGCAGAGGCAACGACAAAAAAAAGAAAGAAAACAAGCACACATATCAAACATATCCAAAACAAAAATGAAGCAGTCACGCAAAGTTAAACAGGAGGCCAGATGAGAAACACGACTGAATCGTAATCAAAGTGCACAGTAAGAAAGAAAATATCAAGCAAAAAAACAAACCATGTAGCCTAACTGTAGGTGTGGGGCCACCTGAGGGAGAGGATGAGTTTTTGCAGTTGCTGTACAGAAATGAATTTGTAACATCTGTAACATGGCATGGGGGTAGGTCAGGGCCTGACACACACACATCAAAGGCAAATATCTAACTCAAAGTCTGTCATTTTAAAATGATTCCTATGCCACTAAGTAAAATGTAAAATAACTGAAAAGGGAATATATTATACATATAATTTATTTATTTGATCTATGTTTTGTGATCCATCACAGAGGTTTTATGGTTTTTATTAAGGGGTGGGGAATTCTCCTATATTTAATTTCATTACACTGTTATATTTGGGCAAACAACATCTGTATTTTAAATTATTGCATGTATATATATATATTGCAGTTATATATTGCAGTTTCTCGGGGAACAAGGTTTAAAGCCTGGGATTTATTCACCAATATAATCATGAAGCCTCATGGATGAGTGGTAAAATGTGTATTACTCATTTATCATTCAGTTCTTTCCATATTATTTTTATATCTTGGCCTCGAAATACTTCACTGGACTTCATGTAAATTGCTCTGTTAATGTATTATATGTACAACTAATATATAAAACATTACATTAATATGTAATATGTATTTAATAGTCCTGATTAATGCTGGTGTGTATTGATTCTTACAGGAGATATCTCTTTTTGTTTGCTGCCCTCTGCGCAGGGGTCAGAGATCAGGGTCAGCTGAGGGGCAGCACCCCTGGAGCTGGTTGGGATTTTTAGACTTCTTAGTGAGGAGGGTTCTTCTCACCGAGTCCTCCACTTGAAGGACCATCCAACTGGCCTGGCCCAATATGAAAAACAAGACAGTTGTAATAAATAGATAACAACATATTTGTGCAAATCTAATAGATCAACTATGACCTATCATCAACTATTGCAAATTTTTGCATTTTGCTTCAAAAGGAGCCATGAATCCTCTCCCGCAGACAGTATGTTCAATAGACAGAATAATACTAGAATATATTAGCAATACTGAACCTGTTTAACTCGTGGTATGACAAAGTAAATAAAATGGTGCAGGGACAGTTACAGTACTGTCCTCAGATTTAGAAAATGGAGTCTTGGGAAGACGGGGATTTAATATCTTAAAGCGCCTGGGCCTTAAAAAATCTACATTTCCTCCTAATGAATTAGGTGGTAACCGTAAATAGCAGATACTGAGTTGAATGCATAAAATGGGGAAAGTGTAAAAACATACAGTCTCCTGCACTCACCATTTAAATTCTTATGCTTTGGAAGAAAAGGCCAGGTCTAGGTGTAGGGAGATGGGAAAGGAAAATAGCACAATATTTAATTCATTCATATTTTTTACTATTACAATTTATTTTTAGCATTAACGGGACTATAGAGCAAAGGTTGAGAAATATTGTTTTCTCCCTCAGCAATGTCCATCCAGGTGCCTTAGATTAAGGCAGGTAACAATTTAGTGGAGTCGCTGGTGGCGCCAGTGGAAGCCGACAGTATTTGCAGGCTGGGTACCTGTATAAATGTAAAGCAGGTTGATGCTGAATGAGCCTCACCCTCAGAGGGAGAAAAAAAAACATTTTGAATCAGAATCAGGCAAACCAAATTAAAGGGGGTGCAAATCCCCCAATGTGCCTTCTCCCTCCCCATTTCTGGCCTATCATCTATCTCTGGACCATGGTGGGGTTGTCATGTCGACCAGCCCACAAGTTACTATGACAACGGCTCAAGGGGAAGCACTTGCTAGGGAGGTTATTGCCTCCTTGGGGATGTAAGAAGGACAGGGGGAATGTGAGCAGAGACAAAGATGGAGAGACTTACAGACACCAAATAAGGCTTAAATGAAAGGAGAGGTCAAGTTGGAGTGTGTTTGTGTGTCGCTTACTATAAAGACCAGTGTTTGTGATCATACGCATGCAGACACTGTGTAAATCAGCGTTGCCCCATTGTTGCTTTGGATGCAGAGTACAAAGTTTTCTCCCTCCTGGACGAGGCCCGAACCTCTCCTGTACATGATGTATTACACTTCCCGCTCAGTGCCATACCCTGGGGCAGAAAGGGGCGGGGGCAAGGGAGGGAGTGACATTAAGGACCCTCCAAGGTGTCAGATGGTTCCCCAGCTTCCCCCACATTTTGTCATATAAATGTCATAAAGACAAGTTTGGAGTTGGGGAGCTTTTGGCTCTCCTTCTGCCTGGGGGGTATCACAGTGGTTAATTGCCCCATTAGCACTGACAGGGTAAATTGGTGGAAGGGCTAACTATATATTACAGTGAAAACAACAACCCCTGGCTTACACCTGAGGGCATGAAAAGCATGGTGCGTTTTACAGTGCGGCCCGTGAATGTTTGAGTGTGTATGCAAGAGAGAGAGAGTGTGTGTGCGTAAATTGCGTAAATGTAAATGTACACTCACATGAGAGCTTTAATATTGGTAAAATATTAGAATTCTATATTTATCACTACAGAAATGAACTCGCAGTGCCAGTCAGGGAGAGCGTCTCCTCTCACGTCCGTGCTGAACTTTCTCAAGGCGTACATATAAACCAATCAGGAGAATTATTCTGTTCTATTCTATTCTGTAAATATGTGACTTCATATGAGGCCTGCGCATTTCTGTGTATATTAATTAGGAACCACAATGCGAGGAATGTGTCACATACTGTATTAGACACATTCCTCTCCCACACAAACGTAGACAATCAAATGTGTGTGTGTGTGTGTGTGTTCACCTGCCTTTTCATTGTTTTATATGGGGGGGCAATAAAATGGAATTGCAAGTTCAAATAAAAATTGAGATTTACATCAATAACCAGCAATGCAAATAATATGAAGGATAATTTGGAAGCATTTTATTGTTGCATCACAGCACTATAGTGTATTTGTTTATAATGATATTTAAATAGGCTAGATAATTGGTTCAAAATCAAAGCAAAATTGATCAGAGCCAAAACTTTCTTTTCCAAACATTACATCTGTTTACAGCCTGTTCATTTACATGTATACAAGAAGCACACATTTAATGTTATAAATACAGTACAGTTTAAATAAAAAATATGCAGATGTAAGGATAAACAGATGCCTATGTTGCTTTAGCTTAAATGATCATTTTAACATTTGTCTTTTTATTTAAACCCATAAAATCACGGACGCACCTAACAGACAAGGTTTTATTCTCTATCTCACGCATGCAAATACACACACACACACACACACACACACACACACACACACACACACACACAATGCAGTAACACCACTTGCAATATGGATTAACGTTAAAATATATCACCACTCACTGTCATTGTCTTTTTCTCATTAAATGACATAAACTTGTCACCGTTCTAAGTGCAGCCCTAACAACAACAGAAAATATCCATTTTGGCATAAAGACAGTCACTGATTTATGTTTGTGATAACCTGCGATCTTTGCTTGGTGACATGTTCCAGGCAGACAATCCCTTTAAACGTTTTCAAATCATAAAATAATTATGGGATGTTCTATAAAAGACGCAAATTATGTGGCACTTAAATTACTGGCCAAATGCATCGATTCTTTGTATTTACAGTTGCACAAAAGCAAGAAAAGAATCAAACCAAGACAAGACAAACCAAAATCATAATGTCAGCGAACTCAAAACCAACGTAACGAATTATCATTAATATTCATGCACTATTACGATATGGCCTTGTAGTGCGGTTGTTTCACGCAACAGTGAACTGATAGTAACCTTGCTGCAGTTAATGCTGTAGCCTTTTTTTCCCTCCTTTGGTAATACTATAATATTCTTTTAGTTTCTTTCCATAAGGACTTTTTGCTGTGACATTATAGCCTCTCATACCCTTTTAACTTTATAATTATACAATTCTTAAATAAGACAGAGGTCAGCTTTGACAAACAAAGCCAATAAAGCAAAAAGATACAATTTGATCTTACAAATAAAGGCAGTTTTCACCTTCTAAAATATGAACGACCGACAGATTGCACATCCAGGGTGAAATTCACAATAGTATTATCATAACAATAGACCCGAGTGGCGAGGATGGGACGGCCGGAACAGAGAAAAAAAAACCCAATGGTCTTCTGTGATGACAAACACAGGAATGGACACATCAATTTAGGCTTAAATACTCTTGTTTTGTTTTCCAAAACTGAGAAAATGAAACCAAAGCCCGAAACCCAGACCCGCATCATAAGTCCACAAACAATCAAGGGCGGAATGTCTCATTCCATATTCAAGCATATTTAGACCAGACTTTTCTTTCCTTTTTGTTTTAAGTATTCTTTTTTTTTTTTTAGATCTCTTTGTTAGACGTGAATATTTTTTCTGCCAAAACCTTGCGATTACAGACTACAGCATTTTCCAAATCAAGTGGGGAATCACACAGAAATGCAAACATTTCATGAAAATAATGCAATTTAAGTTTAGGACATAATGTTTACCCCTGAGCGTCTAACCCGTGTATTATCTCAAACAATATGTCCTTATGATATTCCTAAAACAATCCTCCAGGGCCTTGTAGTGTGTTTGTAGTCCTCAATAGTTAATCACGATGATAGTGTCGCATTTTGTGGCAGATTTTCTGGCATCACTACATACCTCTAAAAAGCCTATTGGCATGGAATGTGTCTGTTTTTGTCGATATTTACTTTATTTGTACATTATCGTACTTGGTGGTATTTTATTACGTCTTTTTGGTGAAACTAGAGATTTTCCTGCGATCTTGTTTTCTTTAAAAAAAAATTTTTTTTATATGTGCTGGGAGTTGTCTTAATGTCCATCTGATATCCATAATATTATATCTGTAATTAAAATTCAACGTTTCAGCTGTATTTTCTCGTAGCCTACTTTTTAATATTTTCTTCTCCTCCCTGTCTTCTCTCTGCGTCCCCTGTAGCCTCTCCCCCTCCCTCGTCCCACCCTCCCTCTCTTTCTTTCTCTCGCGGAATCCTATTGATCCAAACTGGCTAATTAGCGGTGTCTGCGCAATTACGCACATGCGCACTGGGCGTAATCTCAGCCATTTTTTGAAGGAAACTAATTAGCAGGAATAAAGAGCCAAGTGTTTTCCCCCCACAGTGATCAGAACTCATTCTACCTCTGGAGCTCGCACAAACCCCTCCGTCCCCCATCTTCTGTTTACTACAGCCTATATGTAGCTTTAATTACACTGTTGTTTGGTAACAACTTGGACCCCGCTGCTCTCTCTCCCTCTCCCCGTTTTTCCTCCTGGCTCCGTAAAAACGCAGAGGATCATTCATAAGGAATGAGTGGTCTCTCTATACGATTGTTTTCTGGACTACTACACATTCAGCGTACGGAGCTTTGTACCAGAGCCGCTGCAGAAATGTAAGTCTGCCTTTTGTTTACGATATTAAAGGGACCTGGGAGGAAGCAGCCCGGCGGTGGGGAGGAGGGGGTGTTTGGTCAGTGCAGCGTGTAAATTCGCACAAATCAAGGCTTTTGTTGATCTGCTTGTGCATTAAGTCACCTGTTACTGGTTACCGATCGCGATCACTCTTGGTTTAGCTGAATCGGAGTGTGGCACGGTGCGGTCCATTGTAAACAAAGGCTGAAGTAGCCTGGTCTGGAGGCTGAATGTTGTTCGGTGGCTTGACAACACAGACAGAGACGTGGAGTGAACTTCAAGTCGCTGCCCGTCCGGTATTCTCAAACAGCCCAGCTTGTAAATAGGCTATAGTAAATTACAGCTTAGTGTGATTACCTTGAGACTGATGTAGGCGGTATGTGGTCCACCGGGTCCTCACGCAAAGCAGTTGCGTTCAAAACAGTATATGTCCACGTTCAGATCCTATAATGACAAACAAAATGCATTTTCCTAAAGTGTAGCCACACAACTCTTCTCTCTTTCTCTCTCCCTCTTACACAGGGGTGTTTCTCTCTATTCTTAACACACACACACACACACACACACAGAGAAGCACACACCCCAGCATAAAGACAGACATTCAGGGAACTCACGTTTTGTTGGATATTTGGGCATCATTTTATGTTGCAACATCTGTAGCATACACACCTAATTAAATAACAAAGAGATCTTGTGTATTAAAATTCAAACTTCTGATATGCTTCTAACAATTTCTAATATGCATGATATAATATGCATGATTTTAGGTGTTTTGTGTGTGTGTGTGTGTGTGTGTGGGGGGGGGGGGTGCTTAATTGACATGATCATAATCAGTTTGCAGTGCACAACAGGATGTACACACATTAACATACACATAGATGTACACACAGGTTGTTAAATGATGGTTTCCCGCACTTGTGATCGATAGAGAGCCAGGAATGTTTGTATAAATAGTTACATTGCCGATAGACCCAGGTTATTGATTGCAGTGTAAATGAAAATCTTTATCAGATTAGAGACTGTTCTCAGCTGCTGGCAGGCAGGCTCAGACCCTCAGCACTATCCGGCAGGACAGTGGACAGCTGCAGTGGGCAAGGGTCTGTGGCCTGTGACATAAACACAGTACATTAAAGCACTATCAGAGTGCCGATATGAGCCATATATCTTTAAGGTGCAGAGAGGAGAGAGGGGGTGGCTACAGGAGAGAGAGAGAGAGAGGGGGAGAGAGAGAGTGTGTTTAAGGAGGAGGAGGGGGTTGGTCGGTTGAAGGAGAAGGTGAAAGGGTACATTAAGGTCTCTCCTTGATTAAAAAAGGTCAGTAATGAGATTGTGGGACACAGAGAGTAAGAGAGACGTATCTGTCTCATCTGGAATCCATCTGTCAGTCAGAAACAGAAGAGGAGAGGCCCGATTTATTTGTTAGGAAATCTCCGTAGTGATGCAGGATCTACTGGTGATTCCGAATCTTTGTGAAACCTAATTTCAAAATTTTTGGAAATGTAAAGTATTAACTTGAATGTTTATGATCATTCATGTATGATGATGATGATGATGTCATAGCCCTTTGCTAGTTTCATTAAAACGGAATAATTACAATAACCAAGGTTTTGTTTGCTTTTTAAAAAATATTCCACCATCATATACTATACATCCATAAAGTTTCAGTTTATTACAAAAATGGATGAATTATGGAAATGTGCATCATTGCTTTAATGATTATGTGCATGAGTGTGTTTGTAGTGTGCAGAAGGTGGATACAATATTATACACATACAATGAGGAGAGGTCAAAATATGATACACCGCACGGCAACACCATAACAGACTGTATCACAGATTTTTATAAACACCCGTCTGAAATCTCAACAAAAATTGAATTTTATTTTAGACTAAAAGATTACACAGGTGTTTAGTGTATTATGTCCTGTTTTTGCACTATGTGCTGTAAAATGTCTTGTGCTAAACAGAGCTCCTGTTTCCTCACATAATATCAATAATGCACAGCAACAGATGCAGAGACTGATATAATGGCTTTAAATACTGTTCTTTTATCCGCTTTTATCTAAGTGTGGCAATTTAGTGGAAGCCCTTTAGCTCAGAAGCGTTCAGTTCTTTATTTAATCCTATCCCCTGAGGAATATTACAGACCTCCTGCGTAGCCTTTACCCGCATTCCTCTACCTAGTTTAGCGCTCATGCTATTGATTTTCCCATTAAGGGCTAAGGCTAACCCCTGAGTAACCAGCCTTTGTATTGTGCACTGTGAAGGCTGTATTGAACAGATGCTATCCAGGGACTGTAATCAATGGCCTCCACTGTTATGCAATATTATTTACATGACTCATGTATTTAATTTTATTCTCTTTTCCCCTTCACTTTTCTCTTGTCTCTGTCTGTCCTGCTCTCTTCTTCTCTTTCTCTGTATCTGAAACACACAGGTGGGGTAGTAATGCGTGGCAGCTGTAGCCTCTGGTATGGACAGCGGTGAGGGAGGAGGAGGGGATGGAGGGGGAGGAGAGGAAAGAGATACTGACCTCAGTCCCCAGGCTTTATCTCTTCCTCTCCTGACCCTGGCGGTCATTCCTGAGCAGGGGTCATCCTCTCATACCTCAGCCATGGCCCCTGCCAAAGAGCCCCTGACCCTGCCTCAGCAGGAGGAGGAGGGCGCAGAGGGGTCCCAGGCTCGAGAAGAGACCCAGGGAGGTGAGCAGAAAGAAGGAGGCCAACATTCACAGGATAATGGAGCATGTCAAAAGCAGGGGATGAAGGAAGACTTCGGGGAGGGGTATTTGTCAGGGCAAAGGAAGGAAGAAGGGGAGGTGCATGTAGGTATGGGAGAGGCGTCTGTTACAGTGGGCCTCCCAGCAGCCCTTAGCAGCAGAGGCGGAGAGGAGGAGAAGGAAGAGGAGGAGGCCATCTCAAACCAAAGCCAAACCAAATCCAAATGTTCTTTATTACCTCAACAGAGCCAGCACAGCTCTTCTTCCAGCACTGCAAAGGCCAGTGGCACACTCGACAGCAAAATAGCCGCCTCTCCAAAGCCCTCCCCCACTCCTTCCACTTCTCCAAAGCACTTCACTTGTCCGTTCTCCTCTTCTGCCCTGCTGAGCGAGACAGAGGTAAAAGACATTAAGGGAGATCAGGGCTGGATTTCTGGGTTTCCCCAGAGCTTTAAATCCCAGCAGTCTATTCTGGCTTTTCCACTGGCAGGAACGGAGCCTGCCAGTACACCTGCTGAGGATGATGGGCCGGCAGGGGTTCCTTACTCTTCCATTTCCAATGGAGATGGTGCCAAAGCTCCAGAACCAAATGACAGCCAGCTAGACACAGAGGTGGATGATGAGAGAGACAAAGAAGGAGAACAGAAAGAAGCTGTCCTTAAAAACCTCAACCAAGACCTCTCTCCTAATTCACTGACTAGTCACATGACCATAATGCACTCACGTAATTCCTGCAAGACGCTGAAATGCCCCAAGTGCAACTGGCACTACAAGTCTCAGCATACACTGCAAGTCCACATGAAAGAGAAACATCCGGAGACAGGAGGCCAGTGTGTGTGTGGCGCCTCTGGGGGAAAGTGTGTGTGTGGCAGTGCAACACGAGGTGTGTGTGGATATTGCAGTTCGGGGAAACCCCATCCTCGCTTGGCCCGTGGTGAAACCTACGCCTGTGGCTACAAGCCTTACCGCTGTGAGGTGTGTGACTATGCTACCTCGTCGAAAGGCAACCTCAGCATACACATGCAGTCGGATAAACACCTTAATAATGTTCAAACTGGGGGACAGTCCACTGGTCCGATGCACACTTCTCCCACTATCAACAATAGCAGCTCCTCCAACGGTCACACAGTGGAGGAGCCTACATACAAGCTCCCGCTCTCTATTCCCACGCCTGCTACTACCCAACCCGCCAAGCTCACACCACCTGCCCACTCTCATGGTAAGCGGTGGCGGTGTGATGTGTGCGACTATGAGACCAGCATTGCCCGCAACCTGCGCATACACACCACCAGCGAGAAACACACACACAACATGCTACGGCTCCAGAGAGGTTACTATCTGTCTCACTGCAGGAGCCTTGCCCCGCAGCTTAAACACCTTCAAAACACAGGTGAGTATGACGCATTACACACCTGTCTCGCTATAATCCAACATAAATGTTTCTGAATTCTCACAGGTTTTCTCTCCGTGTTTTAGGTGACACGCTCTCCTTGAACATGCAGCTGACCAGTCAACAAGTCGCAGAACAGCCAGTCACCTTTGGGTCTACATTGACTCCTTCTCCCTCCCCCTCTCCCTCACCCCCTCCAGCCCCATCTCTGTCCCCCACTGGACCCCTCTCCCAGGGCGTGTTTCAATGCCTTGTCTGCTCCTGCTTTTCGTCCGACAGCTTAGAGTCTGTGGAGCAGCACCTGAACGCCCTTCGCTCTCTGCCCCAATCTGAGTGGTGCTCTCTGGTTGCTGGGGGCTGCCACTGCAGGCTGTGTGGCTACACCACCCCGCTGAGGGCTAACTTCTCCTTGCACTGCCAGACTGACAGACACCGCACCCGCTACCAGCTTGCTGCTCACCTCCAGGAGGGTGGAGACAGGGGTCAGGAGGGGGCTACACTTATCGCTAAGGGCAACTCCGTCCAGCTGAGGTGTAACCTGTGCGACTACGTGACCAGCAGTTTGGAGAAGCTACGTGGACATTCCCTTAGTTCACACCACGAGGCCAGTGCCCGGGTTTACAGAGTCAGTACCCTCTCAATAATAACTTTTTTGAAACAAAGAGTATTTAGAATGAAATCATTAGACTAGATTTATAAACTATACTATTCAATCCATAATTGTTTTCTTGCTTTCTCTCCTTTCCACCTCCATTTTTATTGTTTTTAGTTCCTGCAGCAGTATGATGGTGAGGTTGATGGAGGTTCGTGGCTGTTCCATTGTCTCCTATGCAACCACTCCTCCTCTTCTAAACTCCAAGTTCTGAAACATAGTCAAACCCCAACCCATCAGCAGAGAGAGGGGCTTCTACAGCTGCAGCCAATGGGTGGAGAGGAGCTGGCAGCCATTTTTACCATCAGGAAAAGCCCAGAGGGTGACACAGGTGAGAATATGAACTTTTGGTGTATTTGATTTCACGTTGCATGTGCTTCCTGACATCAGAGAGCAGAGAGGGGATTAAGATGATAAGAGTGAGAAAATGAGTAATGGCTGTTGCTGAGATATTGATCAAGTAAATTGATTAGTCGATACACATCCTTGTTATATACCCAATAACCCCTGACAACAGCTAACTAGCACCTGCTAATCAATGGACCAAATCCCCTGAACAAGAATGGGGGAGGTGGAGGCTACTCACCAGTCTGCAGTCTGCTCAAGATAAAACACAAAATGTACATTGTCTGGAGTGTGTGAACTGCTGGCACGGCATGTAAAATTAGTACTCCAACACTTCAGTGGCGAATTAAGTGTATACTGTGTGTTTCTGTGCAGATTAAGACTTATTGAGGTGAACTGATGAGTTGTAAGTCCATATTACCTCTACTCCACCTCGGAGGAGAATCTAATGGAGAATCAATACTTGATCAATAGTGTATGGAGGCAAGCAAGATGAATGAAGTGTGTTCCAAAGTCGCTGGTCTTTTTGAAGGATGCTATCTAGAAAATAATATAAACTACAATTAGCTTGATATTCTGTGCGAACATATTGTGTACATAGCACAATGTTGTGTGTAATATAATTATTTGTTTGCCCCCTCCCAGGAGAACTCAGTGAGGACATGGAAGCTTCCAGTGAGATTGCCACTGGTCCTTTGGACACAACCAAAGACACATGTAACTTGGGGGCGAAGCAGATTTCTGAGGAAACAGGTATGGCTGCATCTAAATGCAAAACGCTTCAACACATTCTACGACATATTATAGTTTGATAATATTTTACATACAGTATATCAATCTAATTACATGCTTGTATACATTTTTACCTGAAGAAGAAACTAGGGGGGAGGAAAAAGAAAATAGGGAGTCATTGCCCCCAGTCAAGCGCCCATCCTCTGTATGCGAGGAAATGGAAAACTCCATCTCAACCAAACGCCCCAGAATACACCAGCAAAATGAGAACCAGCAGGTGAGCAGTTTTAATAACTGAAGTATGTCCATGTAAATTTAAAATGTAATGACCGACACAATAAATCCAGTTATAGATGAGGAGACCTGGGAGTTGTGTAATCCATGCACATGTATGCTCTCTTGCAGCCTTTCAATTCACTTTTTTAACAACATTTCTCACTTCTTGCTCTTCTCTTTTTATTCTCTCAACTCTTTTAGACTGTCCAGTGCCCTTTGTGCCAGGTTAAACTCTCATACACACACCTTCAGCAGCATCTCACACATGTGCACAGTGTGGCGCAGGACTGTGTAGACAAGCTCATCAGCACAGTAAGTGTATGCAAGTGTGTATTTGTTGTATTTGCGTTTGTCAGGAAGCAAAAGAAAATGAGAAGGCAAAGCGATGGGGGATGGGGGAGAGTGAAATGTAGGGAGACAATTCCATTAAGAAGGCACCAGAGAGAAAGGCAGCGCTTTTTTTAATGCATGTTTAAGTAGCTCCCCGCTATCATCTTTGATGCAGCCGTGCATTCTGTGTGCATGTGTATGCGTGTCTTTTAGAGTGGAAGAGCGAGGGTTTGACTGAGTAAGTGAGGGAAAAGCCAGTCTTTCTATAATGCATGTTTAAGCAGCCCTCTATTACCAGAAGTGCAGCCAAGCTAAAAAGGGGCCCCCATGCTTTTTACTGTGTCTCTCCAACTAACAAAGACTGGTCATCTATCCACATCACCATCCTCCATCTCCCTGGCCTGTATGCTAAGTGGCCTTTGTCTCTTGTGCTCTTCGCCTCCACTTGACTGACTGCTTTTCACCCTTTCTCCCCTCTGCTGTCCCTTTCTCCCCCCTCCAGCTACTCCTATCATTCCTATTCAGCAGTCTCTGTCCCTGCCCCTCCCTTTCTGTCTCTCCCAAGCTCTCTCTCTCAATTTCTTATGCGTTACCCCTCCCTTACCCACTCTCTCTCTCCAGAGCAGTTTTTTGATCATTGCCCCATACTTCCTCCCTCCCTTTCCTGCTCTTTTTTATATTCTACACCCCCCCCACACCACCACCACCACCACCACCACCACCACCATCGTCCTCCCTTCTTCCTCTAACCCCTCCCTCACTCTCTCTGATAGTAATTGAGGTTCATTAATTCAGACTGAGGTGATGATGGCCATTATGTACCTTGCTTTCCAATTACGCTCTCTAGATTAAGCCTGACCTTCAGTTTTCTCTGCTGTGTGTGTGTGTGTGTGTGTGTGTGTTTGTGTGGTTCTTCTCTTTCTCTCTTATGAAGCTGTTACGTAGAGAAAACTCTTGTCATGTAAATCTCATCTTTAGCTGTCTGTCCTTTCCTTAGGGTAGCTAGCTGTTCGCATAGATATAGTATTTGCTCTCAGTGCTTGAAGCTATGGAGATGGAGGTTTTCTATATGAAGAATCATTTAAAATAAATTCATTATTCAGCTCAGTAAAGTTTTATTAAACCCCCGGGGCATGTTGGAGGGTGTCATAGGAGCTGAAGGGCAGACCCACATATCTCAACCATATACACTTATTACCAAATTGATGTGCCTTGCTGTCTATACTGCTGTGAAGGCAGGTGCAAGATGTAACGATACACTTACACATTCACACGTTAATGTTTTATGATATTAAGACAGGGTGTGCAGGCACTCTTGGTTTATACATTTTGATATTTGCTTGCTATTACAATGCTGTACAATTAAACATGTTTTATTCATAATGTCATATTAAGAAAATATGGTAATATCCCATATATCTTTTAGTCTGAATTGTTAAAACCACAATAAAATACCAAAACTGACAGGCCGTCACATATTTTTTCTTCCAGGTCACACCATCCACAGAACAACTGCAGCCTCAGCTGCAGACGGAACCACAGACAGAGTGCACAGATGATACTCAGAAAAATAAAAACACCAAGAATAACAAAGGTTGGTGAAAAATACACTAAGATAAAGCTGACCACAATTTTGATATAAATTTAAAGAATCATATATACCAAAGCATGTCATGGCAATGACATTGTCTTGGTGGCCTAATGTTATTAAACAATAATTTAAAATTCACAATCACTTTAAATCACAATAAATTTTATGCATTTTGCAGGCATTTCAGTGGAGAACACTGAGGGAGATATAGCCGCACCCAAAGATGTCACAGCTCTACTCACTCCACCCCTAGAAGACAACACCACTCACCCCTCCAATGGCAGACTGGCTCCTCAGTCCCCAATTCATATCCCCCCTTCCTCTCCGCCTACCTCCCCATCCAGCGACCCCCCTCCCCTTTCTGATCGCCATGGTTACCGGTTCCGTTGTAGCAGGTGCAGCCTGGCGTTCCCCACTCAGGAGAAGCTACAGCTGCACTGGCAGTACCATGCCATGAGGGCGGCGACAGAGTGTCCCCTCTGTTCTAGACAATGCCGCAGTCAGGAGGCCCTGCAGAGACACATGCAGAACACACACTCGCAGCTAGAGAACACACAGGGGCAGAATACACTCTTACCGCCTCATACTGCGCAATACATGGAGCATAATAAAAGTTTAGTTCAACAGGATTTTAGTTTATCACCTCAAGTGGGTCAAGAAGCAGGGGAGGGTGATGATGAAGAGATAGAGGAAGAAGCACTTGGCATGGAGGGAAAAGAGGAACAAAAAGAAGAATATAAAGAGAAGGACATGGCTGGTGAAGCTGATGGAGGTGAGGAAGATTTAACTGAGCAAGAGAAAGGGCCACATGAGGAGATCATATCAGAACCTAGTTCCAGCTTGCTTGTCAAAAAGAGCTCCAACCCCACGATGGACCGCTATCTAGATCCAACCAGGCCTTATAAATGCACCATATGCTCTGAATCCTTTACCCAGAAAACCATTCTTCTGGTCCACTACAACTCTGTGTCCCATCTCCACCGGGCCAGACGAGCCCTGCAGGACTCAGGCACAGGTGTTGCTGCCCCCGAGGCTCCCCGTGGCCCAGATCCTAGGCCCTACCGCTGTCGATTGTGTGGAGTGGGCTATAGCCAGAGCTCCACACTTGACATACATCTTCGCTCTGTCCTTCATCAGACTAGAGCTCGTGCTGCCCAGAACTCAGGTCCACAGACCCCAGCATCTAGTGTAGCTGCTCCTGTGTCAGTACTCACTACTTCTACTCTGGGTGGTACCTCTAGAGAAGAAACATCCAATAGTTTGCCTTTCAGCAAGCATCCAGAAGTAAGCTCTTCAACCTCTTCGTTAATAGGACTGAGTGTAGCAGCCGAGGCCCAGGCAACCCTTTCTAACCCAGCTGACAGCCAACAGGCTAAAAAGAGAGTGGCAGAGCTTCTAGCATCAAGAAACCAGCTAATGCTAATACAACAGCAGCAGTTAGCCCAGGCTCAGGCACAGGCCCAAGCTCAGTTACAACAACACACAGCTCTGCTCCAGTCCCAAATGATGCAGCACCTTCCATTGGGGACAGAGAATCTCCTTAAACACTTCCCCCTGTCTCCTGACAACTTGCTCTCTCTGCAGCAGCAACTTCTTCTACCGTTTTACTTGTCAGGAGACATGAAGCTTAACCCAGAACTTAGTCAGTTAGTATCTGCAAACTCCATCCCAAAAGAACATGTTAAGGCAGAAGCTAAAAGGGAGTCCCAACCCCAAATAGATGAGAAACAAACCAAGAGACAAAGTTCAAGCTCAGCTGTTAACCAACCAAAGGATCATGTGCAGTGTGAAGCTAAGGTTGAAGCAGGCTGCAGTGGATTCTCCATCAACCACACAGAAAGAAAACACCACAATTCTGGTCTTGAGGAAGAACAAAAAGAAATGCCTGTTCCTAGAGTTAAAAATGAGAATCGGAAAGAGGAAACAGATTCACCCTCATTTAATCTTCTTGGATTGCAGTGTCCTCCTCCCAGAGTGCCATATGCTGCTGTGAATGGGGAGCCTCTTAGAGCCTTGTTGCAGAGTTATGGCTACGAGTTAGCACTGCAATATATACAAAGTAGACACAGACACCAGCAGCAGATATCAACTGATATGATAACAGATAAACAAGAGTTCTCTGATATTAACAAGATGGAGGTGTGCCCAGAAGAGGTAAGAGACGAGTTTAATGGACTACAGGATGGGAAAATGGAAGCCTGTAACAAGGATAACAAAGCAGTGGAAGGCAATGGAGAGATTTGCTTGCCACAAGATGAAAAACAGAACAAAGACGAGGAATTGGCAAACAAAGAGAAAGGATGTTGTGGAACAGGAAAAAAGTGTAGAGACTGTGGCAAGTTTTTTTCAGATACATTGATTTTAAAAAGCCACCGTGAGTACATTCACAGGACGCTGTTTCCCACTGCTGCACTAGAGAGGTTTTCTAGAGAATACAGGGTGCAGTATGACCAGATGTACCCCCTCACATCTGTGGATAATTCAACTGCTTGCACCCACGCTGCAGCCTCAGTCCCATCATCAGAATCAGAACCAGCACTGGAAACAGTTAAACCTCAAGTTAAATCCCTGGCACCCTCACCTGTACCCTCAGTTTTAGACACCATAACCAAAACATGCACTCTAGCTACAGACCTAACACTAACTGCCCCTGCACCTTCTTCTCCTCCATTTCCTTCTCAACTTCAAGAATTTCCACTACAAGAAGCACCCATCCAAAGCACATCTGCTACACCTACTTCTCAAACCACATCTCTAGCTAAGTCTATACCTCTTCCCTTACCAAAAATACCCATGCTTCCTCTTTCCTTGCCCCAGCTGCCTTTATCTAATCTTACCATGCCCCCCATTCCTTTTCCCATGGAGCTGCCTCTCCTCTCTCCAGTTATGATGCAGTCTGTGGCTCTCCAGTCCCAACCCTGGTTAGACTCAAGCGTGAACCCTGAGTTGGTAAAACTTTACCAATCTCAACTCAACCCAGCACTGCTAGGGCAACAGCCACAGCTTAGTCCAGCTTTGCTAGCCCAGCAACCCCAGCTCAGCCCAGCTTTGCAAGGTCAGCCTCCACAGCTCAATTCTGCGCTGCTGGGTCAAACATCTCAACCCAGCCCTATCCAAACAGGACAGCAACCCCAAGTCAGCCCAACAATACTTGAACAACATGGTAGGAGAACCCGAACGCGAATCTCTGAAGATCAACTGACTGTTCTGAGGAAACACTTTGATATTAACAGCCTCCCCAGTGATGAAGAAATCAACAAGATGTCTGCTTTGTCTAATCTTCCTCATAAAGTAATCAAACACTGGTTCCGTAACACCCTATTTAAAGAGCGCCAGCGAGACAAGGATTCCCCTTACAATTTTAATAACCCCCCAACTATCGCCCTGGAAGAGCCCAGAGAGGAAGTAGCACAAAACCAGCCTCTGACACTTTCCCCATGTTCAGTGTCCCCAGCCCTTCCAGTCAACACCTCCCCACAGCCCCAGACAACAGACCTTCAGAGAGTAGAGCCCCATAGGGGCCGACGTTCTTCCCGAACACGCTTCACAGAGCAACAGCTGGAGACACTGCAGGGGGTGTTTGAGGACACCCCCTACCCCAGAGAGGAAGAATATGACAGGTTGTCTGCTCTGTTGTCTCTCCCTAACAGAGTCATTGTTGTATGGTTCCAAAATGCTAGACAGAGAGCCCGCAAAAATCAAGACCGGGGGACAGACGATGGATTGGAGGGGAAGAACCAGCTTGATAACATTCACATACAGGGAAATGGCTGCTACAAGAATGATGATGATGATAACGGTTGTGGGGATGAAGGACAAAATGAATCTCAGAATGAAAACTCCATGGATCTGACTTATGAGTATTACACCCACCCTGACTCACCTGCCCGTGATTCTTCTCAGTGCACAGAAGGTGAGCATCCAACAGCCAAAGGTGAACCCACACCTGTTACTAGGAAACAAGAAGATGGAACAATCTCTCCTCAGGCCAACAAGAGCCCAGTTCTTGTTCAAACAAAAAATGGAATTTCAGATGCAGACCTCCAGTGTAAAGAAACTGTTCAGGCCATGAAAACAGGGTCCTCTCCACAACCTGAGCCCAATCTGCAGCCAGAAAGTAGTCCAGAAAGACCCAACCCTCGCTCTTCCGCCTCTTTACAAAAAACAGTACCCACCTTTCTGTCCATGGCTCATTCCAGCCAAGGGCATACACATAGCACTCCTTCCGATCAAGCTGTTGAAAATCCTGCTGATACATCACCCAGCATCCCTGCTGCTGCAGAGTCTGAAACAAGCTGCACTCTGCTGCCTGATTCCACCTCTTGCGTATCTACTGAAACCCAGCCAAAAAGCCAGCTCCATCCCCAAACCCAGGCTCAGTACCAGTGCAGCTTTTGCCCAATGTCCTTGCCATCATTCCAGCTGTGGCAGGAGCATCAGACCAGGCACCTCCTGGCAGCTCAGTCCCAGGTCCAATTTATCCACTCTGGCTTCACAGACCGAACCATGCCTTACATGATGCTCCACCCCAACCACACCCTGATGGCCAGCCAAATGCTCTCCAACGCCATGTCCCAGATGCATTCTAATTCCACACATCCCATGATTTCACACTTAAACAGTATACAAATTAAAAACACGCTATCTGATCACTCGAATAACACCCTCACCAGCCTCTCTCAAAATTCCTTGACACACATGAAGCACAGTTCAAAGATTATGTCAGAAGTCAGTTTTGAAAGCCAAAGGAGTAGTAGAGAGGTTGAGGAGGAGCACCGAAGGGATAAGCGTCAGAGAACCACCATCACCCCAGAACAGCTTGAAGTGTTGTATCAGCGCTACAGCTTGGACTCTAATCCCACCAGAGGAGTCCTGGAAAGTATTGCACGTGATGTGGGCCTCTCAAGACGTGTGGTTCAGGTACTTGATGGGTGTCTGTTGTGTTTGAATATTTGTCAATGTTTTTGAGAAAGAGGCATAGAAAGCGAGGTGCAGAAAATTACTTAATGCTTTTGTGTATTACAAATTTTAAAACATAGTGCTCTTTCCTTTACAGGTGTGGTTTCAGAATACACGAGCCAGAGAGAGAAAAGGACAGTTCCGGTCAATGGGGCCAGGATCCAGTTTCAGCTTGGGTTTCAACCATCTGCGCTGCCCATTTTGCAGGGCTCTCTTTAAGGTAAAGAGTGCTCTGGATGCCCATATGAGGTCTCGCCACTGGGCGGAGGCTGAAAGGGCAGGCTACAACTTATCGATGAGTAATGGATCCAATGGGCAGATTGGGATTGCTACGTCATCTGTCATGGACAGACCGGGCCCATCTCTCTCCTCCAACTCTATCCTAAACCATGGCTATGTCATCAGCAACAAAGAGTTAACTGTGAAGCCACCTGTGACCTCTTTGTCTTCAACCATTGATCTGAACCACCCAGAGGAAGATGATGACTATGAGGAAGATGATGAGGAGTACCCATGTGAGGAGGGTTCCAGTATGGCTGACCAAGGGTCTCCTAGTCCTGAGGGATCTGGGGGTCCAAGCTCAGATTGGGGTGAGACACAAACTCTGCTGCACCACCACCACCACCATCAGCAGCAGCGCCAAAGGACGCAGATGAGCCACTTCCAGGTACTCCAGCTCAGAGCCTTCTACAGGAGCCACCGTACCCCCAAACGACGTGAGTGTGAGGCACTGGGCCAGGAGTTGGGACTGCCTCACCGCGTAGTGCAGGTAAATGTTTCAAATATTCATAAATAATAAAATGCAGTTTGATCTACATTTATTTAAAAATATATATTTTAAGGGTAATGGCTAATAATTATTCATACAAATCTTTTTTGCAGGTGTGGTTCCAGAATGCCAGAGCCAAGGAGAAGAGGGCCAGGAGCCTGAGCTCGGACTCAGCAGAGAGGGAGCAGGCCGATCTGTCCGCAGGGGCGGGGGAGAGAGACAGAGCTTAGAGAGGCAGACTACGGCCTCTTTGCTTCATTCTACTACATTCTCTCCAAAACCCGTCCTGCACCTGCTGTTGACCTCTAAACATATACCCTGTCCACTTTGCTGCCAAACCTGTAACCTGAACACCCCAAAGATGCAGAGCCACAGTGGCCCAAAGAGAAACTCTCAACTGAAAGTAGGAGAGAGCCCAAACCAAGTCCTCTCTACACAGCTTTCCTCTTTTCATATTGTTCTTTAACTCTTTCCTGGTCTGTCCTTTCTTGTTGAAAAGAGCTCCTCACCTTATTCCGTCAAACACCTTACTACAACCAAACACCATCTTGATAAAATCAACCAGATGCCACAGAGGCCAAAGAGCATTCTCCAAGTATGTGACCTCACTGCCCAGCTAGACCTGCAGTCTACCTCTCAGTCTGCATGACAGACTCACAGTGGGCCCTCCACCAGACAGTGCTAGATGACTAGCTGTGTAGCATGTAGTGCCAGTCTATAAGAGGCTGGAAAAGAAATTGTCAAAGAGATTTTAGTGTAAATAGAGAGCTCCAAAAGAGAAACTTGAAGAAAAACAAAGCAGTTAACTGTGGAAGAAGAAGAAAAAAAAAAAAGACTGAAAAATATCCTTGAAATAGACGGAGGTATTCGCATAGAGCTTTTGTAAAGACTGACTCAGATTCCAAAGCTCGTAACCAAAATTTTACATGTCTGTGGATTTAGTTTCAACGTGTTTGTTTTCAATAACAAACTGCAGAGCTGACGTCTGTACGGTGAATGGGTGAGATCTGCAGCTGGCATAGGTAAGCCGAGTACCAATAGACTGATATGGTGCTAGACTGCAGCTTCACCCTCCACAAGCCAATGATGAGTCTTCTGTTGTACATGTACACCTTCTATGTTCCTTTAGTGGATAACAGCCCAAATAGCACAGAACGTAAAGGCCAGTTTGTCCTGAAAGGGGCAAACTATTTTTTATAGCACTCAACCATTAAACTGTATATGAAAACTTTAACCAAACTCAAATTTACATTGTGTGTGTTTAGTAATAGTTTCTTAATATAAATCTTATGGATTGAGATAAACTGTCTTGCTTCGATATAATAGTGTCATGATTGTGAAAAGATTATGACAGCTTTGATATGTTCAGGCAAGGTGACTTACTGCCTTTCCGTTCTATTTGAATATACCAATGGCTGACCAATGTTATGTGATTAATGTAAAGCTTTCTAAGCTCAGGTCAACAGCTCAACATGGCTCCATTTCAGATGTGATCTTAATACTGTACTTTTCTGTTTTTAAAACAGAAGAGGCATGGTTTAACCTTGGACTAAGTATTAAACGATATATACAAAAACATCTGTATTTCAAAGATCTGAGCTTTTCACCTCTGAGTAATAGATTGTTACAAAAACCTTATTGAAACTAAAGTGTTTAATAGTGTGAGGGGTAAATGTACAGTATTTAGCTTTTGTATGGTTGACTCGAGACTTCATTGGATGATTGAGACATAGCTCCCTTTTCCACTTACAGACAGGGAGCTACTGCGCAAAGCTGAGAAAAACGTCGGATGTTATTGATGTTATTTTTGTACACTTAATTTATTTTCCCTCTTTCTCCCTCCCTCCCTAGCTACTTCCCTATTTTTCTCTTTCTTCCTGTATTCATTTTCAACCAGTCCTTATTCTAACTGTAATAATGATAATATAACAATAATAGCTAAACAATAATTAATGCTTTAAGACAAAAATCCAAAGACGTGATAATACTTTAACCATATGACCTACAAAAATAAGCGCTACTGTTTACTTGACGATGTATTGCTGTTTTTAAAGAAGGAAGGAGTCCCTATATCTAAGCTACTGTTTTCTGCCTCTCATAAGCACACTGGAGACTGTAACCAAAACCCCAAACTAGAGCCATGGCAGTCTGTAATATAGCGGTTAAAGAGTTTTACTTCTCTTAAGAAATGTTGCAGTTTTCTTTTCTTTTTTTTCCTTTTTTTTTACCATAGTGTTGAACTTCAGCCCTTAAGGATGTCCAGTTTGCTGCTAATGTACTGTAGTTTCTAACGATACTGTAGAAAGATGCATGCTCTGATCGCTTTACCACTAGGCTTTAATGACTACAAACTGTAATGATACCTGTGATGCTGTTGATAAACTGCTCCTCTGTTGTTCTGTTTAAAACAAATGGATATGTGGGGCTCAATTCCATCAGGTTTGTTTTTCAGTATCCTATTAATTACCCCTACTCAGAAGATAAAAACGGCTTTCGTAGTACCATAAATATTTTTTCAAGCTTCCAGTTATAGAAAAACCTGTTTGGGGCATTAACTTCTCAATACTTATGGAGATACTGCATAGCTATTTGAAGGAGTTCAGCCCCAAACCTTCCATTGGTGTTATAATGTCTCTAGTTCATTTATCCAGCTGAAACAGCTTTGCTGAACTCAGACTGACATCACAGCCAACTTTCCAAAGGATATGGACTGACTAACTCTGTCATGTTTTGTTCTTAAACTAACCAATGTTTACGACAATACCAATGAGCTTTCTTCTGTGCAGAAATGTGCATTCCAAATACCACAAAGGCAGTTTTTTGTATACTGATTATTTTAATTTTAATTTTTCTCATTCTCTTGATCTTAGTGACTGTAAGATGTACATATTGGGGTCCTCTATGGTGAAGGGACTCTTGTTATCCTTACTGTAGGTAAAACTATTCTTTTCATTTTTTTCTGGATATGTTGTTGCCATAGTGATGACCAAAAAGATACCTGTGATGTGCACCTGTCCTTATGTCCTGCTCCAGTGGTTTATTGTGTCTCTATACTCTCCCTCCCCCAGTTCTCCCCTACTGGTGTATGTTTCTCTTCCTTTCCCTTCCCATACTCCACTGAGCTAAATAAAGTCTGCTTTGGTGCATGCTTTGGTCTCATCCCTTTGGTCTAACCGAGAGAAGCCATTTTGTGAATGTTGTGGTATGTGAGGGTGTCTGCCGGTTATATGTGTTTTATATTCCAGGTTGTATGTTAGGTAGCTGTGTGTGTCTAGCTGGAAGGCTTTTGAGGTGTGTGTGTGTGTGTGTGTGTGTGTGTTACATGGCAGAGTGTGGAAGGCGTTTGGTGAATGGAGCCATGACCTCTGGGGTCACTTCATTAATTACATCTGTGACATTCAGCCAGATGAGTTTCCTTTGTGACTAAATGATATGATGAATATTAACGACCTCGGATGAATTACACTGCTGCTTCTGCTGCTGCTGATGATAATGTGTTTTACGACTCTGGGAGAGAGGGGAGGAAAATTGCATACTACAGCACATTTAGGACACGCAGATTTTTATATGCAACATTTCAAAGACCACAGCGTAGGTTGGTAGAGCAGATTTTATTGTTTTGTTCTTTTTTTGTGTAAAACTTTCCAGTGGTTCACAACACGACTTGCTAGAGAGGAAAAACTACAATACAAGAATTCAGAACTGTTCAGAGTCTTTCTGGTATCTGCTCCTTGTTCTCCAGATGCAAGCCATTCATTTCGCCCTTTACACATAAATGCGACAACAGAGGAAACATATCCGTGAAACAGTTTGATTGGGGTTGCAGGGAACAGATAAACAGATACATAGGGAGAACAATAGCAAAGTAAACACACAAGAGGGCTTGAGATAGCTTCGTTGCTGATGATAGCCATCTTAGAAAGTCATCCTGATAAAGTGATCCCCCCACCATTTCTCCTTCTCCCTGTCCTCCCCCTCTTAATCAAATGAGTACTGTGCAGCTGGTGGGGTTGCGGCAAAAAGGGGTACGAGTGTGTGTGCAGAGGAGGTGAAGGGGGGGGCTTTGAGGGATGGCGTGAAATTATTGCCTGCTGGTGTATATGTGTCGCTGGGGGTAGTAGGGTAGAGTAGGGGGTTGGGCTGGGGTTCGGGGGGGTGTAATGTCATTGCCTGCTGGTGTATCTGTAGTGGGGGCTCATTTAGATTTAGATTGGTTATGTGAGGAGAGAGCTGAAAGGCCAGCTCATGTTTATGCATGAATCCCAAAGCATGCTGCTGTGGTGGAGCTCTGAGTTAAAGAGACAGAACTGAAATACATTCGCACATTTAGACACAGCTCTGCTTCTTTGGATAAATCTTCACTCGAAGCAACGCTGTGCTATCTGATACATTTCAATCAATGTGTGTGTGTGTAGGCCTGTTTGTGGCATTGTGTGTATGCAGATAGTTTACACCTCTGTCCAAATAAATGATTATGCTGCTTCTTTTAATCTCAAAAAACGTGATCTAATTGTAATTTTAAAAAATGTGAACACCACTACCCACTGTGCCCTGAAAATTGGTTTTGTATCATCTGCAGCTGATGCAGAGCTACACACAAGTACATGGGTGCTTCCCACATTACACTCACTCACACGCCGAGAGTAATCAGTAAATGTCTTTGAAGGAGAGTTTGTTCAGCACTTCATCAGGTATAAAGTGGTTTTTATTTGGAAATGTGGTCCCTATCCATCTTTTAAATGACTTTTTAATGGTCGTCACACCATCCTAATCAATCATTTGGCAGAGCTAGCCTGCAAGCGCAAATACACTCTATTTATAATTCCTACATTCTGCCGCAAAAAAACTGACACTGTACCTTCTTAGTACTGTAAATGAACAGAAAAATTTGAGAAACTGTCCTTCTCATTTTGTGGAAACATTAGAAAGTCTTCCTATACCGATCCCCAGCATATATCGGTATGTCATAAGGTATCCTGTGTAACCTTTCTTTATATTATATCTTTGTAGACCTCTCTAGAAAGGGTGGGTTGTATAACTTTATAAAAATGCTGCTGTTTATTGTCGTTTTTGGGTCTCTACATTCTGTTTTGTGACCCCCCCACCATCCCCCATCTACATTGTCACCCCCTTGTCGGTCCCCCTTCAGTACTTTACATCTATAATGAGATACAAATACGCATCAGCAGGACAGTGTCTACGCCACGCGTCACTGTGTGAATATTACTCACACTTATTAGCTGGATTATGTTAATCTTTACACTCTCTGCCCACAGACAACAGACTCCCCATGATATGGGGGTGGTCACGGCAGTAAGCGTGTGTTGTCGTGTGTGTACGCGTGTGTATGTGTGTATGGCTGCATGTGTGTGTTGGAGTGATTGGCATGTTGTCTAACTGATCTGCATGTGAAAGGGCGGTCTAATTACATCACTTATGCAAATAAGCAATGCACGTATGCAAGCACATACATACACACCACTGACAGCTTACTATTAAGGTCGAAAAAGACAGTGTGAGCTATCCTCTTACTGACTAACCCAGGGTGGCATCACCACCTGTCAGAGATAGACATGTCACTACACAATACATAGAAGTCACAATGGATGTTTTGATACACTCCTTCAGATAAATTTGAAAAAAGAGTGGATGGGTCAAGCTCATAGTAGACTAAAGCACTTAGACTGTTATTGGAAAATGTCCGGCCGCATATCCACTGATTAGTCTTTTTTCAGACTGAAACATTGATAATATCCCTGTTGGGATGATTGATTGAGTCTGACACATTTTAATTACGCCCAAATTAAATGAATTGGATGGCGGACTATAAAACATTGCTGTTTAATAACGAGCCCCTCCATTTGCCTTTTTTTTCTCCTTCCCTCATCCAATCCCATTTTAGCTGCCCGCACCAAATAACCTCTCTCCATTTAATGATATGCAAATGAATTTTCGTGAACCCCATGATCCCCTGCGATGATTAAACTGAGATGACATTAGCTGCCACACTGCTGCCACTGTCAGTGTTTCTGTCTGCCTCCTTTCTCTCTCCCTATCTCTACCATCTTTCTTCGTATCCACGACAACGGCCAACTGGTGATATTAAGGGGTTCATTGTCACCATTCCCTTATGAATTTGCTTTGTGAGAGATGACATTCTGCGTATCCAGTGTTATTTCAGAGAAGTTTTTCCAATGGCAACGTGGATGGAGCATCAGAGCACAAAATGTTGGTTGTCACACCACACATGGTAGTGGTACACTGAAGACATACATGTTACATCAATATACAATTACTGTAGCGCAATAACATCATATAGATGATTTTGGTAACCTTCCACATCTCTTCATTTTCCACTTCCAGTGCTTCCCTCCGACCGTTCCTTTTCAGTCTGGATCCAGCTCCACCTCTGCTGTCGTTTATTGTACTCCATTTGCATAATGAAGCCCAGGCTTAATTAAGATCCCACTGGAGTCTGGAGCCAAGGATGAAGGAAAGAAGGACGAGGAGGAGGGGAGGGGGGATCCAGCGTTCCTTAGCTTATCCGCACGTGTCCAAATAGGAGGCACAATTTAAGGGGGGAGAAAAGCGTTGACGAGCGATTAAATCGCTAATTATGATCGGCTGTTAGAATTAGTGTGTGGCTGTTAATTAGCTGCAGATGAGATGCCCAGACAGTTGCCCGCCCCTGACGACTGCAGCACCCTCCCTGACTGGCAATAGAGAAACACAGCTTGACACCCTGGAAATGATGCCAACACATCCCTCCCTTTGACACACACAGCGGTCTGAGGGGATATCCCTTTAAGAACATCCCAGGTGTGCATGTGCAGGAAAGAGGCTCTTCATCATCCTTGTCCACCCACTCCCTCTGTTCATCGTTAAGCACAAAATTCCCCATTTCTTCGTCTATATCTTTTATTCATTTTGCTCATTATTCCTCTTCTTGCACATACTCTTCCTCTCCATTATGGAATGGTACGATGCCTTGTCTTAGTTCTTAGTAATGGGCAGCAGCGTCCTTACAATGCAGCAGTTGGCACTAAGTAGAGTTGGCATAGAGGAAATGGGTTTTGTCCCATACTCCCACCAAAGTAGCATTTGTGGCTCTGGTTCCAAACTTTTGCTACTTTTTTGTGTCCGTATTTACTATGCTTTTGTACAGCTTCTGGTGGCGCCCGTGAATGCCTCCCAGTTTGCGTTTGGCATGGTGCCATCTCTGTTTCTGGTTTTTCCCTTGAGGGGATGCCATCACCAAAACATTTAAGGCATCCGAAATGTTCTGCTCACCGTATGGAGGTTTCTGTTAGCAAATCTGTGTGTTATGTTGGATTGGCAGCGTGCCATCTTTCTCCCCGTGCTTTTGCTGCCCCTGAAAAGATGCCATCACAGAATCGCTGGCAACCGTTGCCTGGGCACCTCTTCCTAGTTTTGTCCAAGCAAACAAACGGTGATTAGCAGCAAATCCTCAGAGGTGAGTGTCCTTGTCTTCGACTAAGACAATTCTCCGCCGATCGCTTTGGGTATGCCATGACTGTGGGCTGGCATGGTGCCCGCTGGCTGGCATGCAGTGGCTAGCATGGAGAGAAAGAAAAGTAGTAAAATGAATAGAATGCAGGATTTATTTTCTTCGTATGATCAATCGTCATCATGGAGTTATTCCTCTATTCCTCTACAGTTTCATAGTATCATCCATTTCTCAAGCCTAGAACATCCTTCCATGCTTCCCTTTATCCATCTACATCTGAGTCATCTTCTGTCTGCTGGCATCTTGCTCACTTCTATGCTGTGTTGTCCTCTGATATTTTCTATATCCTCCTTTTCTCTGCCCGTTCTGCTGTTCGTTTCGCCCCACTGTGCCTGCGCCAAGGTGGCACCATGGTAGTAGTATGGAGGTCTGTTTCTATTCCTCTTCCATTCTTATTCTCCTCGCCCCTTCGCCCATGCCCATGCCCGCCCCCGCTCAAGCCCTGACTGGATGGCACTGTGCCAACCTGCCACCGCCATCGTTCTCATTTGTAGCTCATCCCTCCGTTGCCCTTCCCCCTGTCTCTACATTTCCATCCCTATCTCTTCCCCTCATTTAATTCATCCACTTTCTGAATCATTTAACCTCAATGTGTGTATGAAATTATGTGTTTGTATATACACAAATTACTTAATTGACACATATACAACTTTTCATTTCTTAAATGCGTGCTGCAAATCGTGGTCTTTATTAGCATTTGGGAGACTTTTTTGGCACCTGAAGGAATGCTCAGAGTGACTGCCCTGTAGGTAATTACCCCAACAGTTACTTATTCCACCGAGACAAGAGGAGAAAGACGAAGAGAGCCCTGAGTTCAGAGAAAGCTTGTGTTGTTTTAATTAACTTTTACCAACCCCCATCATGTGTGCTTTGTTTTACATCTCAAAGAGCGTTGTGCAGGTTGTGCTTCTTCACATGCACACTATACATAAAACAATATGATTGATTTGATTATCAGTAAAATCAATTGTGTACCATTGACCTCACATACTCAACTAAGATGACCCTTTCTCCCTTGTTTTTGTCTTTTTTTCTCCTCTTTAAAGTCTCTTGTGTCAAACAAAAGCTGCTAGTGGTGATGGAGGTATTAAGCAAATACTCTCATTAGTACACAAAACATAATGAATATGTAAATGATGTGTGTAATTTATGCATGGGGTGAGAGAGTTCTCTTTTCAGTCCTCCATTGTATTCGCTCTATTTATATCCCCTTTCCTTAAAACATCCCACTTTTACACCAATTCTACTCTTTTCTTAGACCACATCCTGTGAATAAATCCATGGGGGATTTCTTGAGGTCTCACTATTGTCTCTATTATTTTGTGGTTTTTTTTTACACATTTCTCCTTGCCTTTAAACATGGTTTGTAGTTTCTAATAGTCTCTCTGAGTCTCTCTCTTTTTCTCTGTTTGCTTCTTTTTGCTCACATTCTGTCCTCTCCAAAAACAAACCCTGCAGTGACGCATTAAACCAACAACTGTGTGTTTGAACAAGGTCTGTCTTCCAGGAATATGAATACTGAATAATATATCTATTAAATCACATCCACACTTGACTGTATAGTGTGCTGTGTTTTCCCTTTGTCCCTGTGTTGATCTTAATGTGTGGTCCAAACTGTGTGGTAAATTGAAGCGTGTCCTGATAGACGGTGAGTAGCCTTGCTCCTGTCTAGGATAAACACCTATAATACTCTGGCTCCCTTGGCAATCACCATAGCAACAAACCATGGTACCCACGTGAGTTGCATAATAAGATGTTCCCCAAGACCACAGACCATAAAGCGGCGACAAACTAGAAAACAGCAGGAATAAATGTGAATCGGAAAATAACCATTCAAATGTCAAACTTCACCTCTGACTCATTCCAGACCTTTTTTTTTCTATTTATCAATAGGCTTGCATCACTCTCAGATGAACATGCACCTTCTCTCTGTCTCTCCAGACCTTAACAGGTGCTGATGAGCCGCAGTCAATGATTGTAATGAGCTATCGATCACCGTGGGAAAACAGAGGGACAGAGAGGGGTGAGGAAGGTAGGGGGAACCAGAGGACACACACAAACAGAAGGAGGTGGACTGCCAGAAAAAAACAAAAACTTCAGATGAACTAAATGGAGACAAGCTACCCAAGACAGAGTATCAATACTTGCTTTAATCAAGTCCTTATCTCCTATTGTACTTGGAAAGTGCTTTCTGCCAGCGCAGGCTGAAAGGAACCGTTCAACTTAGAGCAGCTTCTTGACCGGCTGATCTGCTCAGGATGACCATGCAGACATACTTGTCATGACTGAGTCCAGATGCCAGTGAATGGCACTGACGCAGTATCTCTATTTTCCTCTCTTTTTGTGCTGTGTGCATGGAGTGGAGGCAGACAGCTTTAGGGAAGGGGGAGGTGCGTTGTGTGTGTGTGTGTGTGTGTTCGCGTGTGTTGGCTGGCGTTTGAGATAATGAAATGCAGCAGGGAACAAAGAGCTGGGGGCCCCTATTCTCTGTGCTGCAGCTTCATTTTCACTCCCGTCAGTCTATGATTCTTCCATACCCTCTTTCTTGTTTATGTGTGTGTGTTTATGTTTGTATGAGCGGTTTGTTGTGTGCACCAGTGTCCCCTCCTCCTCCTGTTAGTATTCTGCATGGCAGATCCCCCTAATGTAATAACTGTGTCTGCATGTCTAATTTACAGCAGGAGAGAGTAAATAGCCTGTGGTTAATTACAGTACGTGTGTGTGTGTGTTTCTATGCATGTGTCTACATGCGCGTGGGTGTGTCAGAATGATTTATGAGTTGCAAATAGCTACACCAGTGGCCCGTTTCTCCTCACTTAGTTTTTAATCTGTCTTTCCATTAATTTTCCTGGAGACGTTATTATGGTTTTATAACTGTGTGCACGAGGATGCACATGTGAGTGCACGTATGTGTTAATGAGGCAGAGGTGTGGACATTTTGTGATGACCGAGGCTTCCGGAGCACCTGAGCTGCACTTTGCTTTTACCACTTTTCAGTTCTCCATTTCCCTTCCATCCTTTCCCCTTTTCTCTTTTCAGGTGCTTCGTTCCCTCTCTTCATTGAGAGCCACAATGAACACAGATCTTTATTGACAGTACACGGTAGCACATGGAAACAGCAGGTCAATCCGTTTAGCCCAAGGGCCGATACACCAATTCACCAATTTGTCAGTGTTAGTTTGAGAGAGAAAAGCAGCTAATCTCTCCTCTCTGCTCTCTATTGATCACACACTTAGACTCCACTTCTCTGTCTAAACACTATTGATTCTCTCTCTCTCTCAATCTCTTTCTCTCTCTCCCTCTTTCTGTCTTGCTCTCGCCACATACCACAGCTCTCAACATCTCAACACATCTCCCCTTCATAGACTGAAGAAATCTCAAGGAGAAAAGCCTGAATAATTGAGACTGTACGTCCTTGCACACGAAGACCTGAGTCACATTTTCAATGAATACTGGAGAATAGTTTAGCATGAACAAAATAATACTTTGTGTAATTTCAGTTATACAGTATTATAAGTGTCTCTTTTCCTATCCTACCCTAACTATACAAAGCATTTTAGAGTATGGTCTGCAAGTGTCACAAATGATTGTATCCTGCTGCGTACATTCAAAAGCCTATGCATGGTCTCATTAAAAAAATCAATTACTTAGCAACCCCTCTACGGCGTGAATACAGACCATGATTAAAAATTCACTGCTGGGTACAATGTCTCCTGGCTTTGTTTTTCAGTCTCACATCACAGGTTGCACTTGAAAAGAACTACATTCATGTCAAGATGAAGACTATGTAAAACTTATAGAGTGATTATCTTAAGGGAGATGTCCCGCTAGCATTTTAAAATCAATTCAAATTGAACCAAGAATCTCTATTTGATGGGAACTAGCTTGTGGGGGACCCCTGTCATAACACATTTGTGTTGCATTGATTATATTGTAGACGGGAAGATGAAACAGAGGGAGAAATAGACATTTCTTATAGCATTTAGTATATCCATATCGCTCTACCCTCATTTTAAACTAATGAAATGTAAACAGGGAATCCCAACTGTTACTCCTGCTGTGAAAAAAAACAGCCAGACACCCGTGGGTTCCACTATCTTCCCATCATAGAACTCATTTATTAGACTGGTCCGCCACCTGCTGGTGACATTAACCCATTACAAACGTTTAGCTCTGCAGTTTACAAAACACAGACACCTTCTTCCTGGCTTCTTGTGTAACTCAATATCAGCTGGTGTTTGGGAACCAGTAGGCCTGAGGGTGACATTTCTACATCGAGTATTCAGTATAATCTCAGGAACCGAGCAATGGTTTCATAACAGCCTAGGTGACAAACATGAATTCGGGTTTGCCAATATACTTGATTTCAGTGCGAGTGGAACCCTTACATACAACATACAAATCTGAGGTGTTTCACATAATTTCCCATATACACATACATTGTACGATTTGAATTCTAAGTAGGGGGAAAATGGCAGTGTTTCTGATCATTTTCAAAAGAGGACTATTTTACAAACTGATGTAAACAGCATCAGAAAAACACATGTAGTTGTCAGTGTGTGCATAAAAACACTTCAGTCATGTAGGAGTTGGCGTCAGGTTCCACTGTTGTTTTGATCTTTGGTTGTGGGCTACCTTATTGTAAACTATATATTTGTATAATAGGTTCTAACTTTAGGTTGGAAATGTGTGCGTGGACCTAACAGGTGGTTGACTGAAGCGGTTTTCTTTTTAGTGATGGAAATGACTAAATATGCAAATAGCATTCATACTACGTGACAATCTGACATAGTATCATGCTAATCACCTGTTCAATATGTTATGTGACAAGCTGTCATTTTTAAGAGACCCATATTTATAATATCAAGTCCAAACCTTGGGAAATAAAAAATAACACAAATTTTCAGGAAATGTTTATTTTCTCATTTACAGGTCCCATGTCTACAGTGTAGCCGTCATACATGCAGCGTAGACCAACATTATTATTAATACCATAAAGACCAAAGTGCTTTTTTAAGTCTAACAATGTCCTACAACAGAAATTCAAGTTTTGACTGAAATGCTTGGAAACTTCTATTGGCTGTGCGTCTCAGTCTCTTCTGTTTGGGGATTTGAGGCTGCAACAACTTAACATTGGCTGTTTAGTCAGTGCAGATTGACAGGTCCCCAGAAGTCTTTAACAGTAGATAAAAGGATTCCTAATTCTCACAGCTCTACAACACCGGCAGATCAGCAATGTGGAGCTCTTGAGCACCCCTGGTGGATGCTACGTGTAGTGTTGTAACAACAGCATAGCACGTATAAGGAGGCGTTAGGTTAGTCCTCAATGGAGCGTATGTATCTCTCATAGGATGCTTTGTCCATTAGAGTATCAAGCTCCACAGGCTTGGCAATGGTCATCTTCATCAGCCAACCTATATTGAATAGGTTCAAAAGCAGGTTAAGCTGTGAGTCAGAGACCATATCAGTGGTTTTGCATACTTAAGGCTATTTCACAGTCACATATATTTTAAACATCACAGCCACTGGGTTCCTTTTTCCATTACAGTATAAAAATCTACTTGTTCACATAACCAATTTTTAAGTCTCTAAGTGTATTTTCACACACACACACACACACACACACACACACACACACACACACGTAGTTGCTGAAAACGCTGATATGATATTTAAACTATGCCTTGTGTGACAAAGAGAATGGGCTAAAACCTGCAAGATCATTGGTATGGATCAAGTGTAGAGGAAAGATGGATCACACTTGAAGTATACACAATATGCAATAAAAGTTCATTGTACAAGATACAATACATTCATTGTAATGATACAAAACCGGCTTCATCTCCTTTATCCTACAGTGACTGCCTTCTATGTTATGTTGCATTACTGCCATCTACTGTGCAAAAATAATGTGAGCTAGTGAGCACTTTCCTTAAACCCACTCACCTATACCGTCTCGACTGAGAATTATGGTTGGTAAAACCGAAAACTGTACATACTGCCTTTACAGTATATACAGTATGTATTCATTTTTCAATCAATGCCATATTAACAAAGTACAGGCAAAGCATTCATCTGTAAAATTTGAGTTGAGTATACAACTGTGATGTTGTTGTTTGACATATAAAAGCACCCCAGTGTACTGACTCCAAACACTCAGATTTATTTTTGCATTATACACTGGTCAAAATATGACAGCTCTTAGAAGGTAAACAAAGACTGGGGTCAATGTTCAAACTGTACAAATGACCTTATACTCCAGGGGGCTGCCAAAAGTATTTTTTTGCTTTTTGTTTCAAGCCCCAAATAACGATAATGATCTACGTGGACTGGACTGCGTATGTTTCTGTGTGCACTTACCATCTTTGTAGCAAGATTTGTTGACCAGACCAGGGTTGTCTGCCAGTAGTGCATTGACCTCTACAACTTCTCCAGTCAAAGGGGAATAGAGCTCACTGGCTGCCTTTACACTTTCCAGAGCTCCAAATTCATCTGTTACAGTAGATGTGTGCATTTAAATCAAAGTCAGGTCATTTCAGAAATATGGAAGCCAAACAGAAGGCACAGATAAATATTGCCAGGTTATTTTGACCTTAATTAAGGTGGGTGTTCAGGGGCTACAAGCTAAAATAAAATAATAAAAAACAAATACACATGTTTTATGGACGGAAAGTAGCAGAACAATTGCTTGTTTCTCAACACATTTGTGTCTGATTAAACATTTTGTGGCTTTTGCTATAAAATGCAGAATCATTTATTTAGAACATGTTGATATCCATGCTTTGGAAAACACTGCTTGTGTTGAAAAACATACACACAGGTATCTCAAAATCTATGTAATATTAGTATCATAATATATGGAGCATCAACAGTGTCAATATAGAGCACACCAGCAGGGAATGAGATGCATGATATAAGACATTACTACTTTCATATTAGTACTTTACAAATGGGTACTGCAGTATAGTAAAACTGCCCTGATCTTCATACCTTGCTGAGCCAGCTGTGTTCCCACCTCTGGCAGCCCACAGTAAACTACATCTCCCAGGGCCTCCTGCAAGTGGCAGAAATCAAAGTCAAAGGTAGTGGTTAAACTATTTAGCGTGTTACTTCTGTGTTTGTGGCTGATCTTGTGCGTATGTGGTGGGAGTACGCGCACGACCAGGGAACTTACTTGAGCAAAGTTGCTGATACCGACAGTCCCAATTCCGTCGTCTTCTACTCGAATCCATTCGTGTTTGTCTGTGAATTTAAGTGCTGCAAAATAACACAACAGACTCAGAACACAAAGAGCCTCCCACTAGAAGAGTTCGAAGTATTTTGTAATCCCCGACCAGCTTGACAACGAGGAGAAAAACAGACACACATGCAGCAGCGTCGTCAGCTCTCGTGTCCTTTCCTCTAGCTAATGTTAGCCTCTAGCTACCGAAACTGTTAGCTAACATGCTACAATAAAAAACATTTACAGGGCAATACCTGCTGTTAATCGGCTAGAAGATGCTAGCGTTCTTCCAAAAAAAGGTTTAGAGGCCAACCGCAATGGAGAAAGAGGTGCCGACCGGGCAAGTGAAGGCAAAACTGTAAAAAAGTTGGAAGACAGGGAGCGGAATAGCCCACAGGCGGCCATCTTCGTCGCTTACTGATGAGAACATGCATTGGTCGGATTCTTCTTCGTGGATATTAGAGGCATCAGTAGCAGTTCACTGCCCTCCACTGACGAAGAGAAAATTGCTGATGTACCAAACTGTACCGTGTGTTTGCTCTTATCATTTGGGGCGTCGTATTTTGAGCCAGTGCGGGAGAAATGTTTGGCTCTGACAGGTTTTCTAGCTATTTTCTGATAAACCGGGAAGCTACCCTTTGCCTCAACAGCCACATTCACACAAAATGATTATTACCAAAAATGTCTGTCCAACAGAAATTAAAGATCAATAATAAATGTGTAACGTTGGTGTTTATTTTGACTGTATTTGACTTACACTTTGTATACTTTTGCTTTGAAATAACGTCTTCCCTTGCTTGTGTTGCCATGCTGCGCTTGTTTATCGAGTATTTTTAAGAGTATACTTTAAGCTACTTTTTTTATTAGCTTCAACCTTAGCGTGGCCCAGGACTACGGAAGAGGATTAGGGCCACGTGTGAATTTTTTTTGAGTTTAGAGTATTTTTTTTTTATGGCAGAATTCTGACTTTATTGTATTATTTAAAAAAAAATTTAAGTAAAAAAAAAAAGTCAGAAACCGCCCCCCTAAAAAAGTCAGAAGTCGAATAAAAGAAATAAAATAAAATAAAATAAAAAGTCAGAATGCAAAAAAAAAAAGTCGGAATGAAAATGAAAAAAAAAGTCAGAATACAATCACATACTTTAGACTTTTTATTTTTATTCCGACTTTTTTTTTTTTTGCATTCTGACTTTTTTTGGGGGGGATTCTGACTTTTTTTTTTTTACTTAAATGTTTTTTTTTTATAATACAATAAAGTCAGAATTCTGCCATTAAAAAAAAATATTCTAAACTCAAAAAAAAATTTCACACGTGGCCCTAATCCTCCGTACAGGACCCGTATTAGTGCCACTAAATAATGTTTCTACATTTTAACCTCCTACTCTCAACAACTGCAAAGAAAATACTATTGATTCACTCAATTTATTGTTTGTGATTACTTTGATGGAAGGTTGGGCTACGTGTAGTGCAATCTTGATTTGCCACTTTCCATCTCTGTTCCAAATACTGCTCTAGACTTCTAACTGTGGCAATCTGTCAGCAAAATCAACATCAGTTTCCTACTAAATAAACAGAACGTATAAGTGATAAGCTCTGTTTGGTAGACAAACTGCTTTGCTGTTATTTTAGCATCACGTTACATTCAGAAAATAAGTAATGCTTTTTAGTTAGATAACAAATCCACAGACTCCAGCAGGACACAAAATATAGAAAAATAAATGGAACGTGTTAAAATTAAGTTTATTTAAAAGAACATTCTGCAGAAGAACACAGGGTTATGTTGTTATATCTGCTTCTTCCCATGAGAATAATACCTCCTATCTCTTGGGAGACCCACAAACCAGAATTTTAGAGCCATAATATTATTTTGTGTAATATTTAAATTGCCACTAAACGTGCCCTTTAACATCCAGTTATCACAGTTTCTCACATTGAGGGGCCAGTTTTTGAATTTGTGTAATGGCTACATACACAAGTTCAATTGTTTTGCAGTAGGCCACTTTAATTCAGATTAACTCTTTTGAATTATCCGTCTGCACATCTATGGCCCCATTGTAAATAAACACAAAGTACTGAAGTGATTACGTTCCATGATGCGTATCAGAGTTGTTTCAGGAGCAATGCAGATATCCCAAGACGTACAAATCAATTATATATTTTTATGACAGGTGGCCTACACTTTCTGCCATGTCCTTAGTTTATGAAAGCACAGACAGACTGATCAGACAGGGATCAAGGCTTATTCTTGTTGACCAACCTAAAACTTAAATTATTTATTAAGTAACACTTTTTTTCATACAAAACAACATAATATATAGAGAAAAGGTCACTCTCATGCCTGGGAGTTCTACTATTGCTCAAAAATTGCATTTGCTGAGGAAATGGCATGTTTATAATGAAAAAAAAAAAGGAAAGAAGCAAACTCACACAACCATACACTCCCTTTGAACTGTTGTGGCTTCATAAACTATGCTGTAAAACACAGAACGACTAAAAGTGTCCTCCCTTATACCCGGGCTAAAAGCTACAAACATAAATAACAAAAGCACATTTGTTTGGCTTTTACATTACACAGCTTCAAGAGTCCATCCAGTGTCCACTTTTCCTTATTTGATTCTGAAGATGAGAACAAAAAAAACCCAACAACAATAACAACATCGATAACAGTAAAGAGAAACGACAGCTTGCTGAGGAGAGAGGAGTGAAAACAGAGGGGATGAAAACTCCTGTGTGTGTGTGTGTGTGTGTGTGTGTGTTTGGTTGTTTCTCCATCAGAGCTCATTGGAAGCTCGCTCGCCCTTGTTGAAAGGCGTGTAACATGTAACATGTCTGTGTTAGGTCCCTCCTGCAGGGGGTGCTGTGTGCTGCTGGATTGGTGTGAGGAGCGGAGGTGAGTGGTGCTGGCAGTCCGTTGCAGGCAGACAGGGAGGGGGGGCGAGGGGTCTTTAGTCTGTAAAGTCTCTTTCCTCACTGCAGGAAGGAACAGCTAGGTCAGGAAAGCCAGGAAGTTCGTCTCGGACCACGGCCAGGTCACCACCGTGCACCCCAGACAACACGCTCTCTCTTTTGTACACACGCTCCTGACGTCTCCGTGCCCACGAACACGCGCACAATCAGCCGGACCCAGACACCCCTGCTGGTTTTTAGGTTGTTCGTTCTTCCCCATCGGTCTCCTGCTTGGTTCTGCGCAGGTTGCTCTTCATCTTCACAAACTCGGGGGTGTTTTCCTGTTCCTCATCAATTTTCTGTTGCTCCAGCTCCAGCTGCGAGGACACGGACATTGGCAACATTTATAAACTGCATCTTGTTTCAGCGTGCAACAAGTTAATCTTTATTTTCTCTAGTGATCAGATACAATAACAACACGCATCCTAGTGATAAAGTGACATCATTTACCTGCTCTAGTTTCTGTTGTCGTTTCATGAGCTCTATCTCTAGGTCACTTCTCTTCTTGTGGGCCTCCTGCTCCTCCTTCTGAGCCTTGAGAACTTGCTCCCTCTTTCTCTTCTCCAGAACCTTCTGGAGCTCAGGTTTGTTCTGAGGAGCCAGCCCCCTGTGCAGAAGCAATCAGTGAGACAGCATGTTACCAAAATAAAGCTTAATGAACAGCCTCCGACAACCCATGCTAATGACGCTACAGAGCCCCACTCTGAGGGAGATTAGCATTCACATTCATGCGTAACAGATGACGACCGTGACCTTGTTCTACTTTGACATGCAGATCAGTATTAGATGTTCTGGATTAAACATGTCAGTCTTGTTTCAGGAAAGTTTTGATTTTGAGCCAGTCACAGATTGTTCCACATTTACCAATCTGCGTATGTGATGGTGGCCAGCATTGGAGCTCACTTTGGAAACCATGGGCCTTCTTTCCTTTTCGTTCCCATTTCTAAGTACCCAAAACAATCCCAATATAACAACCTGTATCGTTAACTAACATATTGCTCACATGGAAAATGCCGTCTTGGGGAGTGATAATTCTTTGGAAAACCAGACGGGATTGTTACACAACTGCCTGGGGATGTGCAGCCGGATTCAAAAAGAGGAAAGGGATATCTTAGTAAAGTGTGTGTCTTGTGAAGAAGAGCAAAAACACCAAGTGTTATGTAATGCTCCAAATTACAAGAGAGAGAATGATAAGGGCTGTGGATGAGGCTTGGGAGCAGGGGTACTTAAGACAGAGGGGAACAGAGATGGGTTGGAGTCGGCTAGGAAAGGCAAAGGCCAATAAACAGTAAAGGATTAGGGAGGCACAACAAAGTGCCAAACAAGAAAAGAAAATCAGGAACAGAAAAAGGACAGAGGCTATCCATTGGTCAAAATCCAATCTCCATGCCCTTCAGAAATTCAATTAAAAAACCATATTATACAGATTACTTTTCTGTCCTCGTGGTTACTGAATTTCCTGAAAGAAAAGCCAGACTGCACAGGCTGCGTCTCTTCTTCAAAGAAAACACAGCATGTCTACCTCTGTGCAGTTTAGCACCAGTTATGTCTTAATTAAATGCCTTATTAAATCCAGGAGATTACATAACCGAGCCCACTATGTCCCAAGAAGGAGTGGAAGTTCATTTACAACAAGGCTTTATCTAAAGTCATTGCTGCATTTAAATACTGTGGTTTTCTTGGCAGCGAGGGTCTTATGAAAGCACTTAATGGGCTGAAGCAGAGCAGAGGGTAAAAGACGTGATCGGGTCAGGTTGTTTTTGGAGCACCTTGCGCAGAAGGGGAGGGGGGTGAAGGTCACTGAAAGCAAGGCTGTAAAGATGCTTACTCAACTCTCTTTTCACCGTGGGCAACGTTTACATAATCACCGACCCCGTTTTGTCCACGACCCCTCCCACGAGAGTACGCCCTCTAGCAGACTAGGAAGAATGTGTGTTCAAAATCCCACACTTCAGTACCTCCATCTGTTCAAATGCTTCACCAGTCTTGGTGGGTGAATTTCTGAAATTCCTCTGTTTATGTGTGTGTGTGTGTACGAAAGGTCACCACAGCGAAGGTAGCAAAGGCAGAGGAAGGCCTTCAGCTAGACACTGTTTTGTAATCTTGATTACATAACACATTTTTTTCTCTCTTCATGCAGCCATCCAGCCATCCATGCGTCCACCCCCAAACCCCCCCCCCCCCCCCACACTCTCATCAGCATGACTAATCCATTATGCAGGCAAGCTTTCTATACTTCCAGTACACGATAGGGAGCCCAATCAAAATAAGTTTATCCCCCCCAAAACCCACTAGATTTATCTCACAGACTTCTACTGATACTCCGGGACATTCTCCGTCTGGATGACTAGAAACAATATTCTGCAGCATTTGGAATGAAAAAAAAAAAGACTTATTTCTAATTATTTAAAATTAAATTCTTCCTTGGCCCTATCCTGCCCACCCTGGCCCCTTTCCCATAATTTATTAATGCCGTGCCTCCGTCACTACAAAAGAACCTCTCTCTTTGACCCGTTTAGACAGAGCATCGCTGCTGTGATGTAACAGCTGTCAACAGCATGTGTGTTTACGTAGCTATTTATAGTACGGACACAAATCTGCCGGAACTGTTTGGTGAGAGAAAATACAAACATTTTGTGTCAAAAGGGTGATCACAGGCCCTAGTATGCATGTGTATTCACACACACACACACAGACATTCACACTGATGCATGGATGCTCACACAGCCTGCACAAAATCCTGTGTTGTATGATCCACTGTTAATATCAGGATGATCCTGTACAGTATATCTGTGTGACCTTTACATAACCAATTTTTGACACACTAATGCACTTGAGGTTTTATACAATAGCTCCCATGACGGTTTTATATCCTGAGCTTTACATAATACTGATGCTGGAGGTTGGAGGGACCAGTGAGGTCAACTACAGGGACACACTGCAGAAGCATCAGTACAGTTTGCATGGATACGATCAGACCAATTACAAGAAGGTAGCAGGGTTACTGTATTAACTCATCCTCCATTAGTAGAGGTTTAAATAAATTAGCCAGGATCTGGACACTGTACTGCTTCCCCTGTCTAACCTGTTCTGAATCGGGGCAAACCTAATATTATTGCCATAAACAAACAAGGAAAGATGTTGGATTGCAATAGAGTTTTAACCCCTCAATAAATTAATAAACCCTTATCTGTCCAATCATACGCTGCACGTGAAGAAATATCACTAGCCACTCTATTATTATCCCAATCATAGGCTTGGAGTTTATCTTGATCTGGACACTGATCTGTTTTTTTTATGTGCCATAAACCATGATAAAACACTGAGTTGCTAATTGTAAAATAAGAATCTCTATCTTGAAAGTATGCCTGGGAATTACCCCTTGTGTTTTACCAGGAAACAAACAATACATAAAGAAGAGACAAAGGGAGAAAGTCAGTGAGGGTCTTTTTGTCTGTCTCCTGACCTCTTCTGGTTCATGAGCAGCTCTCGGTGCAGGTCCTGGTGGTTACGGGAGGTCTTGACAGGGTTGATCAGCTTCTTGGGTTTGATGAGCTCATCACAGTCCCCCTCCAGATAGTCGGGCTCTGCCATGACACTCCTCGCCTGTGACAGCGACAGACCAGGGTCACACGGATCTGAATCGACAGAAACAAATGAAAAGGACCTTCATTTAATCATCAACACGGCACAGGTTCAGGTTCAGGCGCAGCAGTGCACTGCACTGAGAGAGAGTCTTCAAATCTGTGTTGCAAAGGCAAACATTTTTCAGGGACTTATTATTTCTGGGAAATTACATTCCTTTGAGACCTGAATATGACAACCTGCCTGATCCTCTGGCGTAAACTAAGAGTTTTTGAATGGTCACTATAGTAATGGAGGGCCTCAGTGCTGATTTTACATAATTGTTCCACACTGAGTGAAGAGGAACATTTCATACCCCTGTCAGAAGCCATATGCCAAATAATGAAGAGGTGAATCAGCACTTTTAATATCTTTCAGGCAGATAAATATTTCAGGGGTTGCTAATACATTAGTAACCCAAAGATTAAAATAAATTGTTTCTCATGACAACAAAAATCAAAGTCGTTCCCATTCATGACCCGCAAATGTGGGCACACTGCCTTTGGCCATTTTACTTAATTAGTTAAAAACTAAAGACATTCTGTATCTCATGTAAATATACACAATATACTATCTTTTGAAAGGGCAATAAGAGAAATAACTGGGATACAGCAAGTTTGACCAATGCATACAATAACACTGCAGGAAATATAAGTAAATAAGTTAAATGCCACTGTTCCTTTCTTTGCTCATTGAAAATACCCCGACTTGCATCTGACGGAAGGCTCACATGCTCCATAATAAAATAATACATTTTTAAATAAACACATCAGCAGATACAATTAATGATCTAACCAGCTGACATTAGAACAGAATAACATTTTACAAAATGATCTGTTTATTCCCCTTTAAAACATATTTTACACATGCAAGGCTAAAAACAGCTGATTACTTCACTTTTATCAACTGTTACAAAAAACGCACAAAATTCAATCTTGGCGCAACTCACCCTGCAGATGAGGAAAGACGGGGTATCTGAACATTGTCGCCATGTCTGCTATTTTGATTCGGAATGTATTTTCCTGGAAAAGCTGTTAGGACTCGCTGTCCTGTTTATCAGTACGCTGCAGAGCCCCACACGCGAGAGGTGCTTTGTTCTGCCCAGCTGTCTGCGACTGAGCTGGTTGGAGTTCAAAGTCTGTTTTATAGCCACACTCTCTCTCACACACACACACACACACACACACACACACACACACACACACACACACACACACACACACACACACACACACACCTCGTTTCTCTCTCTCTCTCTCTCTCTCTCTCTCACTCTTGGTCTGTCTCTCTCTGCTCCCTCCCTCATCTACTCCCTCCCACTCACTTTCAATGTACATCTCTAGGCAAAGAACAGTTTGTAACCGATTTTTCCCTGAAGAAAGATACTTTACTGATTGAAGAATATTCTCACTTGTTTATGTAACTTTGTTTATGTATTTTTTTAAATCTTTTTTGTAAAATTGTCCCTATAAGTCTGTTTTAAAATAACAGTAAATTGGTATCATACGCTACAGAATTAGCCGAGTCTGTTTACTTCAATATTAGATAACAAAGTCACGCACATTTCTTCTCCCACAGTCTGGAGAATGACTCAGATTTTTAAACAACCATGTTCTCTGCCTGTGAGCAAGTCTCTCCTGTCTGCGACTGATAAGGACATGGAGTGATATTTTGGAACACAAGCGGGCCAATCACATTCACCAGTTGTGCCAAGCATGCATTATACTGCACGTGCCAGCCACATAGGTGGGGGAGTGGGTCCTCAGAATCAAAACATACATGCAGAGGGTTGTTGTAATGAGTTGAAGACACCACTAGAGGTCGATATTCTTGCATCCCAGAAACTAAACCATGTCAGTTACGTAACAAAGAAGCCTAAAATAAACATGGTTTGTGGCTGCATACAGCAGAACAAAGAGAGAAATACCATATAATAAATGCACTTAATGGATAGTGTGGAATGTTGTTGACGAATCAGATGCTTTTTCCAGTTGCTTGTGATCTATAGTCATAGTGGTGGGTAATCCGTTCTAATCTCAGATTAGTAACCTTTTAAAAATTGTGTTCACCAACTCATGTTGTCAACACAAATCTTAAATTATATGTATTCAATACATTTATAAAAAGTCACACGCGTTTAGGGTCAAGTTTGGAAAAGAACATATTCATGAATCTGTTCCTAAGAATAATAGATTTTACTTGTTTAGGTAAGGTCATCTACAGGAACATGCCAGTCATAGTACATTTTGTGACAGGACACAGAAACAGTGTTTGTGCATGTGAGATTGCAGAGGTGGACAGAACAGCTTTTGGCTGCAATCAGGGGCTGCTTGTGAGCACATACGTGCTGTGTACATCAAAGGCGGTTTCTGTTCATGCTGGTAGTAGGGGGTAGAGGAATTTACAGACTGGCAGTGTTGTCAAAGTGTCCATTAGCTTAACACATCTGCTTCTACTTCCTCTGTGCCCCAGGGGAGACTGGAAGTGACACGGGGAGTTCAAAAGGAACCTGTAACCTCAAATTGGAGCCCTGCTTAACTTCTGCCTTATCACTGGTCGCTTTGCGTGTTATACTTAATGTCCAACACCTAAAGAGCACAGTAAGTTAACACGTTCCAGTGTCGGTCAGATAAAGACCTGCATCTGATCCACAGTAGTGCCTAAGGATCTGTCCTTTTACAGCTGTCATGTATGTGTGTGTGTTTCAGAACAGCCACTTTAACACATACAGTAGATTGTATGTGTCAGTATAATACAACCTTATAACAAAACATGTACTGTGAAAGAAACTCTCCGAGCTGGATAATGGTACACAAAACTTTCGGAGCAAAACTTCCTGCTGTTCCAGGAATCCCATTAAAACTGTTTGTTTATTAGTTTTGGAAACACACCCTTAGAACACAGACAGACACGCACACACACACACACACACACACACACACACACACACACACACAGATAATGAGCCTCCAAAAGACCTGAATCCCCAAGATGTCCAAGAGAAAGCCTTCATAATTTAGATGATTTAAAATATCCAAGCATTCAGGAATGAAATGAGAAGTAAGTTGGTGAAAACAAGGAAAACAAAGGAGATAAACTGGGTCAGAGGAGGGTCTCGGATAAGAGAAAAGGGAGTTGGCCGAAGGCAGCTTTCCTCTGTTTACTACACGCTCTCCCTGTCATCCTCATGACCTGTGTATTACTTTGATCTCACATATTGTGAAATGTCACATTTGTGAGGAAATAGCCCATCAATCATGTGAGAAAAATACCAAAAGAAAGATTTTTAAAAAGTAGCAAAGAAAGTTAGAGGCCAAAACTATACTCATACATTTTAGATAATACATCACTCATATCAGAGACTTTTCTTGTCACGGTATAAAATGTGAAAAGAAAACGTGTTGGGCAGCATTTTTAGATTAAAAACAGGAAGTAAATTGGACGATGTGTTTGCTAAGCATGTTTGCACTAGCGACTGTGTGTATGAAAGTGTACCCCACAGTGGCAGGTTGCATTAGAGCTGATAGAATGACTTATCTCAAAAGGATAGAGTGCCTGCACTGTGCCAAGTGATTGCATCACCGCGACCAGCTCTGCTATATGAGCCAACAAAGACTTGCATTCATAATACAGACTCATTTCTCAATTTCCCCTTCAACTGACATCTTCTCTAAAGTTGCCATGGAGACCTGCCATCACCCACAATTCATTTAGTAACACGGCACTCAGGAGGAGGAAAGAGCTGCTGCCAACTTATACTGACACCTGAAGGCTTCAAATGGGCACAACTGAGGGGACTTTCAAAAACCCAAATAAACTCCTCAAAAACAATCTTAAAGCGGCTATAATAAAAAACAATGGAACAAATGACTGACTGTGTAATGTTCACTTCAGCTTGATGGAGCTTTATAGCTTCTTTTCAGCTCATTGTTTGTTATTTTGCAGCCCGCATCTTTACTTTTTTGGTTCCGTCTTAGCAGTGTTTTGGCTGCAAACTGCTATTTTCCAGCAAAAAAGCTCAGACAAACCCACTGTGCACTACCTGCCCAGCACCAGCAGGCGGACAAAGTTAGCGACGAGCTGCTAAACATAGGCTAGTGGAGAATTTAGCTGCTAAAGAGTCAGCTATTTTTCTCACAAGACCAAAAAGAGAGCTAAAAGAGAGTGAACAGGACTTACAAAAGGGACTTACGTTTGCCAGATGGCCATAAAACACAACCTCAAATGTTGATGATGATGTTAATGTTCTTCTGTTTCTGGTGGATGTGTAAATAGGCATGTATACATAAATATCAACTTGAAAGGTGAAAATATCTTATTGTTGGTTTTCAGTGACAAAAAAGGGTTATTGCAGGCTCACTCCTCACACCTAGTGTGTACACAAATAAATGTGTAAATGTTCATTTATAAAAAATAAAATCTATGCATGAAACACATTCTTGCTTGTCTAACCCAACAGAGAAGGGCACAGATGGGCAGAAAGACTAATGATGAGGGATGGGGAGGAGAACCTAAATTGGCCATTGTATATGGCTCTCTTTCACTTCACTGCTAGGAAGCAGACAAACAGCTCTGTGAATACTACAGGAAAGACAGTTACAAAAAGTGGCTTATTACTGACACGGACGAGAAGAAAGAAAGGTCCATAACTTCATGTCGGGATCAGTGCCAAGATGGACAGAAATTACATGGTTTAGCTCTCATGAGTCAACGGTGGCCTTCTTCCTGCTGAAGCCTTAAATGACGGAGAAAATGAAGGCAAGGAGAGCAGCTCGTGGCCTGCTTCACCATCCTGCTCCAGGATACAGGCACAAACAGAGCGGACCATCCACAGCTCTGCACAGTGTGGGATTGGGCCGTCAACTGTCATTGATTGTGAACACATGGCTGACCACACCCACTCCATCATCAGCGAGCCAGGATATGTTTTCCACAGTATCCTGCACACAGATATGCAGGGGTCAGGTTAACTAAAACAGTATTTGATCAGCATTTTAGCATCCAGTTTGATAAATGTGGATCAACGTCACATCTAGCATGAAAAAGGGACTTGACTTTTTATGGAGCACAACCAAAGTCAACTAATTGGTGGTTCTCATATTTAATAAGACGTTTAAAGAGCATCTCCATAAGAATTAATACTAAACTATATTTATGTGTACCAAGAAAACAACCCATGATATTGTCCATTGTATATTTTCTTGATATTAGCTGCAGCTAACACACTAAAAGAAGCAACAAAAGGTATGAATTTCCTATAGTTCGAGTCTAGACGTATACATACACACTTACAGCATTGTTTCATAAAAAACTGAAGAAAAATATACAACATTTTCCTGAAACTTAAATGCTCCCCTGTTCAGATATCACCCTCTTGTCCCATATAGTTTCTCTTGTTCAATCTCCATTTATCTTTTTCTTTTTGGCCAGATCCTGTCTGTTCCACTCACAGATGGGAGGTCCACCCCTCAGGGGAACTTGCGTCATCAATACCCCTAAAGCAACCCCCACACCCCGTTTTCTCTCTCTCTCTCTCTCTTTCTCTCTCACACACACACACACGCACCTCCTTTCCCCTCCTTGCTGTGTGTTACAAGCCGGACAGATCCGAGTGTCTCCTAGACTTTCTGTTAATGAAGCGGCCATTCAGTCATAAATAGGGGAGGCCCTAATTAAAACACACAGATAGATGAGCTTTTAACTGGCAGCTGGGATGGAGGGGGTGGGGGGAGGGAGAGCAGGGGTGTGTGTGAGGTAGAAAGCCACAGGGAAAGTGAAGGAGATGCAGAGAGTTGTGGGGGCCTAGCACTGACAATGAGCTCATTTCCCGGACAGGCCCCGTGTATGTACGTGCTCATTTACAAGGCTTCCCCACGACGACACATAAATCACGCCGGGCAGTGCGGTGACGTACATGTACGCACATTTCCAGAGCACAGAATCAATCAAAGAAACAAGCATTTTCCTGTTACTCGCACCTATAAACACCTTCAAAGTCAGTATCAACTAAAAACAAAACAAAAAAAGCCCACATGCCCACAGTACTTTCCAGTCCAGTACTGAATTGCATGTACAGGCAAAATAATGTGTGAGTACAAAGGACACTCAAGTTCCCTTCAGGAAAAACTGACACTGCATGCCAAAGAAAGAAGCAGCCAATAAGATAAGACAAAACATGAACAGCATGACTAGTCAGGAGCACAAACACGTTTCTGCGGGTACACAACACAAAGGCAACCTTCCACTCTTGTTGCTGCTATCAACAGTTTGAGTTCAGCTCAAATGTATAGCTCCTACCAGTTTTCAGGAGATGATAGTGTGAGTGGCGAATGAAGATGTGACGTGATCTTTATTAAAGCATAATTAGACTACAAATACACCTAACAATTATAGTGTTTGGCTAAAGAGGACTCAATAATGAGATGAGGAAAAAACAAAGAAAGAAGGGAAAATGTTCCTCAAACGTATGCTTGGGAGTCTGGCAGTTGAGATCTGTTTTGTATTTCCTGCCTTGGAGTGGGGGTCTGGAGAGGAGGAGAGGAGGAGCAGGGGAATTCTGGGGCCTCGTCATGTACTGACCTCTGAAAGCACCCACAAGGCTCCCACAGTCTGAGGACGTCACTAGGGAGATGTAGAGGTATGGGAATTTACAATCAGGGTTTTGGGGTTCAAAAAGCACACCCACACAATGAAAGGACAACGTAACACATGGCGCTTCATGTGAGGGAGGCACGAGTTTTAGCTGAGCGGTACTGCATGTGTGCGAGTCTGCGGATTTAATATTATTAAAGGAGTACTAGGCAGCTCATGATGAAAAGTAAACACCCAAACTCATTACTACGCCTAGCAGCCAGGAATAATAGCTCAAACAACAACATCTGAATTAGTGACACTATCCCCCTCCAGCTTAGTTCTCATCTCCCTGGCAACCCAATGCTTACTGTAATAACATAGTTTTTCTTTGTCTTCAACTTTGAAGTTTGGGTAATATCAATAACTCTTTTTCTAGTAGACCTGGACTGTTAAATCATCCAGGCAGATATATCGGTCGATATTGGCTTATTGCAGATAGATTTGTGTTGCCGATGATACCCATCTGTGTGCATTTAAGGGCATCAGGATGTCAGACGTTAAATAACAGTTGAAGTTGAGGAAGTGAGAAATGGATGTTTAAACTATCCCATCCCATCACACAAGGCCTTTTCTGTACACCGGTTATTTAAGAGAACAAGCTGAAAGAGAATTTCTCATGTCTATGTTCTGCACAAGTTAGTTCTTGTTTTCCAGTTTAAAAAGTGAAGAAAAAAAACAGAACATTCATCACTTTGGCATAATATGTACAATGTTCATGTGATTCTGGGGTCTGATCGGAATCACAGTGTTGTGATCCTGGCTTTGTTGTCTCTTGTAGCTGTACTTCTTCAAATCTGTCTCTGTGTTACTTTCCATCCCTCTTTGTGTCTTGCATCTCTTGTATAACCACAGTTGCTGCATTTGGTCTTGTCTGATTATAATGCGGGTTTGAGCGCTTCCATATCTGGCTTTCAGGAGTTGATTGCAATAGGAGCACTTATCCGGATGTGTCAGCTGACGTGCCCCAGCGTGTTCGGGTGAACTGGCTGTCTTTAAAATGACATGAATAACCGACGCCTTTTATTGTTAAGAGGATGTTACTGATAAGCACAAACTGATCATCCTTTTGAAAATAAACATGCCTGCACTGACAGTTTGTGTTCAGCAGTGACGGAAGTTTTTTAATGCGGTGGCTTGTTCACAGTCCTGTTACCACGCGCTGTGAGCTCCGGGCCGAGGCAGATTACAGAATGAATGGGATGGATTGAAAAGGCACAGACACCACTTTGAGTCACACTGTAGGAATGTGATGAACCTGCAAAGTGATTATTGCTTCAGGCACACAACAGCATATACATGTAGGGACACGCACACATAGCCAGAGGCTTCATACACTGACATCTTTGAGTGACAGAAACATTTGGATGCACGCTATGGGCACTTTTCTTTAAAAAAAGGTTCAAATCAAAGTGCTTACTCACGCCGAATTCTGAACACAAGTCCTGAATAATCGGTGAGGGGGTATGGTTTGGGGTCACACCTGTCAGTCAAATACAAAAGGCTGGTCTATACTCTCTCACAGCTGACACTGACACATGGTCCTGTATGTATATGTATAGACCTGATGAGAACAGGTGGACTCAGACAAATGAGCAACACATGCACAGCATCCAGACTGTTTTGCTACATAGGCACACCCTAAAAAGGGCAAATTACAGACAGAGCACATGCATGTTTCATGTGGCTCGCCCTCACTGGAGATGTAAACATGTGCCCATATATTGCACTTTCCTCACACACGTCCCCCCTTTTAAATGCAGTTCCAATATTTGCCTCTTTAGTGGTGTAAAAGCCATATAGTTAAGAGCCACAGCCGTTCTGTCTGGCTCAGCAGTGTGAAGTGCCGCTCAGTCATAAAGGAAGAGTCTTTGTTATGGCTCTGCTGTCTGTTCCACTTCCAGATTCAAAGCTTTGTGCTTTACTGCTGTTTTTTTCCTTATGGAGCAGAGTCACACCCCTCCTCACCGTCTACTGGCTGAGCCCAGCTGGGAGCTCAATTTTCATTGGCTGGGGTGCACACCGGGGAGGATTTGGGAGGTTCTCCTTTGTTTACATGCTAGTAGAGAAAACCCCAATAACAACTGTTACCTTAGGCAACCAGACAATCTACAGCTAACCAGACAGACAGACACACAGGGGTGCAAGCTGATCATGCACGCACACATGGTAATGAGGTAACCAGGTGCCCACAAACAGGCAACATGAGGAGTCTTTGTTCTCCATGATTCAACGCTTTATGCTTGACATGACACAAAATATACAGTATGTACATGCATATTTTTAGTTAAAGGCAATCATGTGGTTTCATTGTCTGATGAAACTTTGCAAAGCCTGTATGGGCATACATTTTCAAAGCCCCGTTGGCTTCAGGCTGTAACAGAAAGAAGTGGCTCTGTTCCGGGGTATATGTTCCTGTTTGTGTTTGTAATACGACAGGATCATCTATCTTGATACTGACTTACAAAGAGCTTAAATACAATTCATGCAGCTCAGACTCCCAATCTCTCTATACTTCAACCTAACAAGCTTTAAGGAGGAAGGCATTTAGAGTCTACATGTGTGCGTGTCATCCTTTCTCCAAGACTACGCAAAGTGGTCAGCTCAGTAATGGTGCTTTATTGTGATTGAAGCTCCAGCATAGCAGCAGGAAAATCAATGGGATTCTTTGAGAAGCTGAGTCTCTGTAGGTGTGTGTGTGTGTCTGTTTTAGTCTTTGGTATGCTTATATATCTTATCTCTTTGAACAGTAAATCAACGTCAAGTCCTGAGCCTGCTCAAGCAAAGCCAAAGTCAAGCCTCTGCATGTCTGACTTTCATATGAATTGCCCCCACCAATAACACGTGCGCACGCACACACACAAACACACACACACACACACACTCCCTGACCATCCATCCCAGCTCTCTATCAGGAAACCCAATACTTGAATCGTGACATCATCATCTAAAACCATGGCAACTAAAGTACAGCGCTGTGTAAACAGATCCTTTGTCCTGTTGTGGGATTCTGTGATTGCATCACTTGTGATTGCACATACAGGGCTGCACCGACTGACTTTCTAACACTGGGTATTGTAAACATCCAAGGGCCCACACTTAGCGTCAAATGCTTCGTCAGGGCTTCATGGTTTCCTTTCAGGAAAGTGTTTAGCCGAGGTGGAAAACCACCCTGATCCTAATATATCTTGTCTCATGATCAATTTAGGTAGTAGGTGACTGTCAAAACAACAGCCCCTCAGCTCAACTAATATATGGCATTTGTGCTGTGAAATGGCACCTCTGCTCTTTTTTCCTAAAATGTATTGTTTCATTTCAAGGGTACTTATTCCATATAATGTTGTTGCAAAAATGTTGATATTTTAGACAGTGACCCTAAGGAATGATGTGTATTTAAAATGAGTAAATCCCAAGACTTTGTTGCACAACCTTCTAACCTGTTATGGGTTTATCAAGTTTTACCCCAAGAAATTCAGGCGGTACGTGTTTTAATAATGATGTTGATAAAAGGTGGTGTTTGTTTCAGGCGAGGTGGCCCAACTCCACTATAAAATGCTGAGGGAAACCCTGGGTCACGTTTACATATTCTTTGATTAGAGTCATAACTTTTCCAGTTTTACAGTTTGAATTTGGCAATGCCCTGGCTTGGCTTGCATGCCTTTTTGTGTTAAGACAACATTGAACACTAGTGTATTTGATACGTTTTGCTTGTGTTAATGAATGATAATAATAAAAAATAATTATTCAGAAGAAAACGTTCTTTCTCAAAGTTATCTTATCAAATACTGGCATCAGTATTGAAACACAAGTATTACACTGACACATTTGTAAAATGTTAAACTTTAAAATACCCTGCCCTAGGCTCACAAATGTAGATCATGGAGAAGGGAACGAAACACTGCACAAATCAAAGTCTCCCTGCAGGCTGGAACTGGACAGAGCGGAGATGTGTTTGCTAAAACCACGAGGACTGTACTCTCAGTACAGAGTCCCTCTGAAACCTCACTCTTTGTTTACATGGCTCATTACAGGGGAAAAGACATAAAAACATTTGCTACAAGGTAGTCTTTCACCACCAGTGAACAAAATGTCTGTGAAGGAAGAGTAACAGAGCCTGGTCACACACACAGCAATACCGTGTATCGTGCGGCCTCGAGGATCAGTGTGTTCTGCTGAGTAATGAAGATTTTGTGCCCACAGACAGAGCAGCAGGACTGTGGAAGATAATACTGTCAACATGCATGTGGTTGCCAGTTACCTCTCCTGGGCACACACCCATTCCTGACCCAAATACCTTGATTTTCTTGAGGTCAGGTTGAGTCCTTGACATGGACTCAGATTCTGTAATGACACATCTGAAAAATGCGCCTGAACCACTAATGGACACATGCCATTATAGAATGGAAACTCATTTCATTCACATATTTAAATTCCTTTCAATGCAGTAATAATGGAGCAGAGAGGATTCCAGTTGTAACACCCACCACACACACACACACACACACACACAGTGACAGCATCAGCCCTTACGGGAAACAGAAGACAGCAAGAGAGACAGACTAAGAGAAACAGGAGAGAAGGGAAGGAGGGGGTTCAAAGATCAGAAAACAGATGTAAATCGTTTAGCAAACTCCTTTCCAAATGACTAACACATGTGCGAGAAACTTTCCCCTCCCTACACACACACACACACACACACACACACTTGAAAGATCTGCACCTAGAGAGTCTAACATTCTCATTCATACCACCTGCGTTACTTATCCTCTCACTGGAGCAAATCTGATGAGTTAAACTACTTGAAATGTTTAACATGTTGTATCTGCTAGGCTGCTATTCAGCCTCCACCCACCAAACGCACACAAACACACACTCACACTCAACCTTTTAGCTAGAGCTGGGTTGGACCCTGTTTGTTTAACATCTTGTTAAAGTTTGACAGCAACTCTCTAAGGCTTTTAAAGTATAAGATACTGTGAAAAAGCAACGCCATAAGTCTGAGACTTTAAGACCTGTTGCCACATGAAACGAAAAATCTCTCTCTCTCTCTCACACACACACACCTCTTTAAATGACAGTTGATGACAGCACAGGTCTGTGTGTCAGCTCTGACTGAAGCCATGTGCTTTGACACAGAAGGCAGTAGTCATTGCTGTGCTATTACACACACAGTCTTATTCACACACGATGAATTCAGATACAGCTCATCCATAAAATATGGTATCATCCCATGCTGTTTGTCTCACAAATAGGCCAAGAGTTAAGATTAAATTTACAAATAAGAAATACACAGTCTTGTGTTGTAAAACCCTCTGAGACAAATATGTGATTTAGGGATAGATGAATAATCTTGACTTGGCTTAAAAACAAGAGAAGATTCTGTATTTTAGAAGAATTGTGTACAGATATTGACTACTGTAATATCATAGCTGAGCATTACATGCCCCCATAACATCTTCTCTGAATACCAGACACAATAGTAGCCCAACAATAAACGCTGATTTTGTTTTCTTCTACTATTCTTCTCCCAGAGTACAAAGTATCAACTGCCATGAATACTATCAGCTGCAAAGTGAACCTAACTGTAGTCTGTACGTGCTGTACAACCTCAACGTGTCTGTTCTTCACTGTCCCGTCGGCTACAGTCATGCGCTACAACAAAAGGAGACAATGAAACAATAGTTTGTATTTTGCAATCTCATTCTCTCTCTCGGTCTTTTCTTTTCCTCGTTACTTTCCAGTTTTTAAACCCGAACCTGCCGCTTTTGCCGAGGGCGGCGAGCAGACAGTTAGAACGTGCTGCTTTTGTTAGTGCGCTTGTGAAACAACCTCACGGTTAAACGCACGAGCTCCACACACACACACACACACACCTACCTCAAAGTCGACCCCGACGCGACTTCTCCAAGTCAAGTTGTTTAATATTTAAAATGACAAAGTGGTGGAGGCCACATCAGCGCATCCTCGGATCACTTGCCGTGCTTGAGGTGTGTCCGCGCGACTCTGCCTTTGTAAAGTGTTCAATAGCTGTAGTACACACACACACACACACACACACACACACATACACTCAGTCAGGACCCATAGAAAATGTAAATTTAAACTGGGTGGGAGGGGTGGAGTGACGTCACCCAGTGGCTCCTCCTCCTCCTCCTCTGTCTTCATCTGCTCACTGAGGTGGATGAGTGGGGGACTCCTCGAGCTCAGGGCGGGGCGTGGGTGGAGCGCGCGCGCACAAGCACAAACACAAACACGCGCACACAAATGATTTGAAAACGTTGTTATGGGTATCCATATCACTTACTGAAAAACGTTTAAGCCTATGAAAAGTAATGGTACAGATATCATTTGCTTGTGTTTCTGCAAGCAAAGTTTGTGTGTGTTTTTGAGTTTGTGTGTTGTCTTCAACATATGTCAGTGGGTCAATTGTATTTATAGTTAATAGCTAATAGTCTCGCAGTGGAGACATTTACACTGTTTCAGCAAAAGTGTACAGTGCAGAAGAGAGAGAAATAAAATCACATAAGGCCTAAATGTAATTTATTCCTGACCGTGATGAAGGCTACAAGTGGAAACGCGTTGGTTTGGACAATACAGTTGTTTATTATGTTGCTGGAGTTTTTACCTAATATGATTTCTTTGACATGTGGTTTAAGCTGCAATAACTGAATTGTATTCCAACATTTTGTTTTAACCCCTTAAGATACTTCCCTTCTTCTCTTTCCCTTAAAGCAACACTGTCAATATTTTTATATTTAACAATGAATCAAATCAAGTGTAATGTGGATGAGGTCTCTCTTAGTGGCAAACCCAGATAGTTATCACCCAGCTGCCGTTCTCCTCAGCTCCTCAGAGTGTTTAGGTTCACTCTCATTGCTCTCATGACCCTCATTTGCAGCTGCAGCTGTTGTCAGTCAAACAGCTATGATAAACCCACAGTGACTATATGCCATGCACCAAGTCAAAGTCAAAGTTAGCAACTAGCCAGTGGACGTTGTCATGGGTATCCATATCACTTACTGGAAAATGTTAAAGCCTATGATAAGTAATGTTACAGATACCATTTGCTTGTGTTTTTGTAATTTGTCTTTAACATATGTCAGTGGGTCAATTGTATTTATACATTTTTCATTTTTTTCCAGTGATATCAGAATCAGAATCAGAAATCTTTTAATAGTCTCACAGTGGAGAAATGTACATTGTTGCAGCAAAAGTGATAAGCAGCTGAAGAAAAGCTATTTCTCTCTAAAGAGACCCAAACAGAGCTAAAAGGGGAGTGCTGGATGTGTAAATAGGCAACTGTTTGCTAACATGTTTGGCACAACAACACCTACCACACCAATTAATGCTACTTAAGTATTAAGATAGTAATATTAAGATAGTAATTACTCGTAACCATATTGTCTTTCAAAAATGATGGCTCTTTTTCTTTAGGAACTTAAGGGTGGCGTTTTAATTACTCCCTCTGGTAGATCTTTTCATTATTCTTCACTTTGATTACAACAGATCAGTCTGCTGCCTGTTATTGTGGCAGACTGAATATCCTGAGCATTCTTTGTGATAAAGAGTAATCTGCTTACTGATGAAGGGTCAGTGGATCTACTTATCCACCATCCTTCTGTTAAATCCGCTCACCGAAACCCCTAGTGTCATGGTGATCTGTCAGTTTATGTTGCCCTGTATATTGCAGAGGGCATATATCCTCTGTCTCATCGGATTCGATCTGTTTAAGAAAGATGTACGTTGCTGTACAACTATGACAGCAGGCTTACTGGAAATGGTAAAAAGAACCGAAAACAACTCAAGGGTCGGGTTTGAAATCCAAACATGTGGGAGGTGGGCCATCAAAGTAGTAAAACATTCCTAAGGACCTTCTCATAATTTAGTAGAGGGGTGACTAAAAGTGTTGGGCTGAACAATAGGATGAGTCATGAGAGGGTGTCGCCTCTGACAGAGAGGATACTCCCTCCAGAGACCATCACGCTCAGAGCTCCCACCATGCAGGAAACAGATGTGTGTAAAAAAAACTAAAGTCAGAACAACAGCTATCACTAAAGCTGTGCAAGCCATCCTCGCCATGCTATTCCACATGTATTTCTATTGCTTAAAGGAATAGTTAGACATTTTGGGAATTATGGTTATTCACTTTCTTGACAAGAAATGAGTGGTAGATACCACTCTCAGGTCTATTTGCTAAATATGTAGCTAGAGGTAGTAGCTGCTTAGCTTAGCGTAACTTAGCATAAAGTCTGGAAACAGGGAGAAACACCTACGCTGGCTATGTCCAAAGGTTACAAAACCTGCCTACCTGCACCTCTAAAGCTCTCTGAGGAAAACATTATATCTAATGTATAAAAACCTGAATGTTAAAACAACAATTTTGCAATTTTACGGGGGGATTAGGTTTTGACTATTTCTTGGCTGGGACTATTTGCCAGGCAACCAGTGGAGACTCCCAGGAAGTTAATGTTCACAGCCAAGAGCCAAGAGCCAATAGTAAGTTAGTAGTTAATACAATTCGTAAATGACCTCATCTATTTCTGATAGACAGATTTGTCTAACTTAACAAACACTTTCACTGCTATTTAAACTCAAGTCATGTTAAATTTAAAACCACTAAACACTATGCAGTAGGTAGAATGCACTTCCTCGCTGCTATGGCAACAGGCCTGTGTTAGTAATGCAACTTCTCTAGTGATCAGCATCAGAGATATTGCATCTGTCAGCGGTTTCCGCTTCAGGTGGTTTTAGAGAAGTCGAATACCTCTTCCTTTTCTTTATAAACCACAACTGAAATGTAAAGATCTAGCGGGAAAGTTGTGCTGCTGAGACATACCCAAATAGTGGTTGGAACAAAACCCCTTTTTACTGCTCTACAAATGACACAAAATTCTGCGTTAAACCACAGTGCCCAAAATCCTGATTACTTTCAATTGTTTTTATAAATGTAGACAATGTGATGCCAGCTCAAAACGTCAATGTGTCCCTTGACTTACTTGTGTGACACATGACTGAATTGACTTGACCCTTGACTGTAAATAATTGCTGTTTGGGTGATGCAGACAGGTTTGGACACTGAAGGTCATTTCGTTGCCTCTTCCTCTATGTAAATGTGGGGTTTATTCAATGATACTGCCTGGAAATGGACAGCTTTACTGCCCCCTCCTCTCTATCTCACACTGCTGGTATCTAAAGTGTAGTTTCTGGGACAGATGTTTCTGTTATTGTCCCAGGGATTCCCACAGTTCTTGAGTGTGTGTGTGTGTGTGTGTGTGTGCACATGTGCGTATGTAGGTTTGTATGTGAGGCCCCTTGTTTTTTTGTTGTCTGGCCTCCAAGGGCTTCCACTTTAAACAGGATATGGCAGTTATCTGAAAACCATGGTGACAGAGAGGTCTTCCTGTCAGTGAGGGCAGATCTTAAAACTGATAATAGTAAATCTCTTCTGGCAAAAGTTTGAGGAATATTCTTTTTTGGGCAAGACATTCATATGAGATAAGGATGTATAGTCATATCAAATTAACTGAAGAGCTTAGTGATGCACGTTTGTTGCTCAATGTAATAGTATTTGAAAATATACAAGAAGAAAGCAATTTATTTATTGCTGTTGTGAAGAATGTAAAGCCATATTTAACGCACCAGTACAGGAAATGATTAGATGGTAAATAATTGCATGTAATTGTAGTGTACATAAACACCACCCCCACATGTGTGACCTACTTCTAAATGAATGGGGGTTTACACCGGAAGTACACCATATGCTAAGGCAGTGTATGTTCAAGTGCCTTTGGTTAAATTTGAGATACTTGTTGAAATCATCAGCCCTTCTCTTTTAACACCAAGCCACCCTTTTCTTCTCTTTCTCACTCATCCCAAACAGACTTAATGCATTCTTTCCACTCTGTTTTCTCCCTCATGTCTGACCCAGCAACAGTTTAGACCATATAACCTCAGTGCACTGGTGGAGAAACCACAAGATAAAACTGTACTGAAGTAATATTCCACATTTATGACATTGTGTCTTGGAAGAAATTGCTGAGTTGTGTATTTCCGTGCTTGCATGCATTGTGTACGCATAAAAAGGGGGAGTGTGCAGGCTGTTTGTGTAGCTTTAATAAGTAATAAGATTTAATAAGATTTGGGTGACACTCCCACTGTCAGCCTGTCTCTCTCCGAGATGTGTTCACCAGTTCTTGGGGCAATGTAATGCATTCAGCTTGTCCTGCCTTTCTCTCTTCTCCCTGTTCAGCCAAAGTTCAGCTAATTCAATCACTGGTGGATGACTCACACCACAGTGTCCCTTTCTGCACAGATGCAGAGACACACAGACACAGGCATGGAAACATGCACACGCACACGCACACACACACACACACACACACACTCACATACACCATGCTACTTGGCTGGATGAGGTTTGTGAGGTCAGTGCTGCGTCAGCCTCTCAGCGTGCTTGTGAAATGATCTCTTGTTCCCCAGCTTCATTACCCACTCAAACTCTCCTTGACTCAGTTTTGTATCTGACGATGTCATGCTTTGTCATTCACAGTTTTCTCATCTGCATTCCCTGTTTTTCTCTCTTTAATATCAACCCAGACATTTAGCTTATATTTAAAATCTAATCTGGAGCAGCAATAATTTCTGCAACAAAACAATCTCCCTTTCTCAGGGCTGCCTCTCTGTGGTCCATTGTTGTTAACTTAATCAGACAGCAATTACAAAACATGAATCAGTTTTCTTTTACTCTTATATGTCTGTTACCATACATACCAGCCATATGAGGTAAATCTGTGTAAAACCACAAATTTATTCTATTCAAATGCAACACGATTCACTCAAGTGTAGCAGATGAGTAAATTACAGACTGCATGCCATTTCTTGCATTTGCAAGCCTGCGTGTGTCCGTGTTTGCATGTGTTTGAATGTCATGCATGTGAGCATATGCAAAAGGATCATGATACAGTAATTTAACTGCAGTCCTTGGATGTTGTCGCTGAGGCTGTTATTACTGGTCAAGCCACCCAGATTTATTGAGCTTTACTGTACAGAGCCTTTCCACTTAGCCTAATGACTGCCAACAGGAATAAGAACAGATGGCTCTGTTACAGTACAGTGAGGGTGAAATATCCACAGAGTTGGACAAAAGTGCCTACTACTTACATGTCTATTTTATCACACAGACCACAGAGACAATATGTGTCTGGGATACAAATCTTTGCTGGATACTTAAGAATTGATACACTACACGTATATAAAAACTTATTATAGTATATATTAGTAACACAGTCGTTTTTCCCTGTTCAATTTCTAAATACAGGCATAAAAAGCAGTTTTTATACTTGGGCATGTGAACACATACCGTACAAACAAATGCATACTCCTTCACAGCACTGACATAAGCTAACAGTGTGGGGCTTTCAATTGCATAGTTAATCATAAATGGTGCGGAAACAAATAAAGGTGGAATGTGGGAGGTGAGCTTGCCTGGGTAAACCCCTGCAGGAGACGCATGCGACATAATAGTGGACCATGTATCTGTCCCTTCCACCGTCCGTCCACTGGTCTGTCTGTCTGCCTGTTTGTGTGAATAGGCTGAATTAGCAGGATTCCCAACATAGAGAGCAGGAAGGCCCTTACAACAACAGGCACACACCGTGACCACAGGAAATCAAGGTCAGTGTGACAATTGTGTGTATCTGTGTGTGTGTCAGACACAGAGGAGGTTCTGTACTTACATTACCCCCTGGTGCATCATAAGCTCTCCCATTTTATCCTCAGTTGAGGGAGGACAAAGGTGTGCTTATATTGTTCAGATTTCTCTCATTGGAATAAAGAGACCTCAGTTGCAGGCTTACAGTGCTCTTTGTGTTGATAACAACTCTTAAAGAACCCCATGCACTGTAGCAGATGTTCTCTTGTTTTCTCTTTCAGTGTATGTGCAGTTAATCCTTTAAAAGCGTCTAAAACACTGCTGGTTTAGCAAGGCATTAATGGCAGTATAGTTTGGTTAACCTATTCTTTTGTTCCACACTCTATACTGGAAAGGACGTTCAATACCTTAAATACATGTGATACATACATTTGTGAACATCTTACAATATTATTTATCAAATACAACTGCCACCTTTGTACAACTTTTAAATTAGATTTTTGTTGTGTCAGATTCACTCATATTGTAATTTTTAGGGGCCGTAGTGCATAGTGTTTTTGCTTTTGACTACGTTATTTGGTGGGTTGTTTTTATCTCCCAACCCCCACCCCAAAATCCATTCTTTGTAATGTTGTCAGATGGGGTTAGAAAACAAAAGACAGAGAGATTGACTGCAGATGGGGCAGCCTTAGTTTGTGCATGCCAAGGCTTAGCCACACACACTTTCCTGTAAGTCAACTGGTACACACTACTACACTCAAATTCACACTTACATTTGGCCACACATGTACACACTCAATCGCATTATTAATCAGCCACTCAACTCCATCCTTTTACCAATTCGTAGCCCTCCACCCCTCCCAGTGCTTTGCCCCAAGACTCATCGCCAAGGTAACCGCCAGCACTCAGCTCCTCCCAGACATCCTGGCAAGGTGAGTGAACACGCACTGCACACACACACACACACACACACACACACACACACACACACACACACACACAAAGTCATACACACAGAATGTCTGTCTGTCCTTTTCTCTGGATCACTATTTACAACAAACAGACAAAGAAAAGTCTCCCTAATTTCTCATAAACAGACAAGTTATGGAACAAAAATTCTTTCATAATGACAAGTTGACACATTGGGGACACAACTGTGTGGACCCGATCATTCCCTCACACGCTGTGTAATTCTTTTCACAAATATGTTCCTCTGCACATAAAAATCAAAGTTGTTTTTCCATCAGTAGAGGACAACTCCAGCCAGAACTTTTTCCATTTTCAAATCTGCGCTCAACAACTCCAGCGTGGAAGAGCTGGAGGTGGAGAGGGAAGCAGAGAGAGAAAAGAGGAGGAAGCTCTTGTTGTTTTCCGTACCTGATAACCCTCCATCCTCTGTCTCCCGACTGTCCGACCTGTCAGACGCCGTTTCCTGGAATTCTGATTCCTGATCCTGTGTGAGAAGGGAACACAAAGGGAAACTGTCAGGCACTATAAGGTCATCACTGAATAACAAACAGATTAATCTAATGGGTATGACCAGTCACACGCCAATAGGTACTGTACATGCCTTCACGAGACTGAATAAAGCAAGGTGTAATTATGGGACAATAAAAAGCTAAAGCCAAGGATCTTAAAATTCAACTTGGGGGTATGTTTATTAACAATTCACATGTAGCATAAGGGTTTACACTTAGGACCACAGACACAGATACGAGGTAACACCCCCTCTGCTTTGGTTGTTTCTCATCCGTGAAATCTAGAAATCATGTCACACATGATGACACATATTATTGAAATGAATTGTCAAGAGGAGGTGATTTAACATGTAAATAGTTTCATACTATTGCTAGATATAATCAAAGACACCAACCAAGACATACAACCAAGGGACTGGAAGTCATGGCTCATCACCCTTTTATTTACTAAATTTCTGTATGCAACACCACAGGAAACAGATATAAGCACATGAGTGCAGATCAGATGAGTGAACTCTGAGAAAACACTACAGAGTTTTGAAGCCAGTATTGGGATAGACAGTGATTGTTCTATATGGGAATCTTTATTCTCTCTGTCATTTTGTTCAAACCCCTCCATTTGCTTAATAACAGTGTTCAGTAGTCTTTTCCTTCTGTGTGTGGCTATGTATGCATGTGTGAGTGAGATGATATTGAAGAATTTGTATTGACTGAATTTGTTTTATAGTCGAACATTCTTTTATGAACCATAAAATCATTATTACTGGGTGTGTGTGTACTGTTCCAAATGCTCGGATATGACAGTACTTTCTGCTCTTGATAAAGGAAGTGTGCAATAAACACTTCCAGCCCTTAAGGGATGAGTCAGAGATACATGCAACAACCGCATTATCACACACTGATATGGACACACACACACAGACATACACAAACAAAGATAAAGCCTTAGAGCGCACAAGATCAAAGTTACATCTGCTGTGCTGGATATCTTAACAAAGACACTAATGATTAAGTCCGTAGAATTACACACTGTGGAATGACATGCTGGACGGGCACATGATAAAAAATATGTCACCTTCTGTTAGTCATGCTCACACACTCCTACTTATTTCTCTTTCTGGACATACTGTACACTCTCTTCACAGCATGCCTCTCATTAATTGCCAGTATTTTCACATTCAGCCCCATGAACTCTGAACAGAGGGGACATTTATTTGCGCCTTGAGGGCAAGAATCACTAATGCCTTTTGCTGTGATTTGTGAGAGCTCAGCTGATATAGAGAAGGAGACCTACAAGGGTTTATGCACATGCTCCGAACATGCCTGTGCTCCAGTGGATCAATCTGATCAGGATGTTTGATCCTACTGTCAAGATCACAGTTCAATGAGGAAGCAACCATGGGTGTTACACATGATTAATGTTTGCTCTTCTAAAGTAAACATTGTGAAACCTCTGTCCTGTTTCCACCGAAAGTGAGAAACCTATGCTTTAAAAACACTGTTTTGAAACTAATTCTGACACAACACAATAATGGCTGTGTTGGGGGAGGGCCCGGTTGTAGGCATATACATTAATAGTATTGTAACCCTGGGAGCTGTCCACTACAAACATGTGTTGTATTGTTTGGCCAATGAGCAGCTTTGTTTCACTTTTATTGGGAGGCAGCTACAAGGTAGTTAAAGGGCTCTTTCGCATACATCTTTGAGTAATGGTTACAGTAGGCTTAATGTTTTAGTCGGTCAACAAATTTACCAAGCTTCTCACACCAAGCTTATATCCGACTGCCACAAGAGATCACCCATGTGTTTAATACTTCCATGGCACATTTCTTTACTTAGACCGTATCAAAACTGACAATCCCCCGGTCCTTTAACGATCAACCCAACAGATGTCTAAACATCTGCTGATGAGATGTCTCCCTTTGGATCAAGTAATCAACAGTGCAAATTCAAGGATTCCTGTTAAAACCCGCCCCTCCTCCCTTTCAGTCTGCAGTTTCCAGTGCTGATCAGCATTATTGATCTGAGCCTGAGGAGCCACTGCGAATATAATGTGTCACCCTCCTCTTGGAAGAAGGGGGAAATCTTGTGCAGAAAGACTGAGTTTTGCCCGTTTTAATCAAGACTAAATAGCAACAGTACTCACACAAACAGGCACGTTCAAACACACATACATAACAAAGGCACATGTGTGTTTAGAGAGATCAGGAGACACAGATCATGTCGAACAAGGGCTCAGGACACATTTCAGTGACATCCTATCTGTAGTTACTTAGCAGTCCGACAACAAAGTTGGTGTGTGAATGTGCATGTGTGTTTCGAGTTTCAGAGCTCTACATCTCATTAATAAGAAAATGTTATGGTACGAGAAATGAATGGATTAAATGCTGACAGAGGGAAATCAGCATCTACTAACCCCATAATGTATGAATAACTTCCTTTGGGTTGTACAACCCTCTTGTGGTGATATAATGCATTACATTAATGCATTATATTGGAAAACGATCAGCATCTACTAACTTTATACTCAGTGTGTGAATAACTTCGTTTGGGTTGTACATCCCCCTTGTGGTAATATAATGCATTACATTAAATCTACAACTGCAGAAGCTGAAAGCTGTGAGAGCTGTAGAACACACGTCTGTAAAACATCAAATAAAATGATTTCAAAATGATTTTACACCCGACATTCCTTCTTATAAAAATTACAGGAGAAGGATTGTGTCATAGTGACATATTTACTTAAGTAAAGGTAGCGATAGCACCCATTACATAATTAATAAAAGCTGATCCTTGAAATAAATGTAGTGGAGTAAAAAACGTATTATTATTATTATTATTATTATTAATAATATTATTATTATAAAAATGTCCCTCTGGAATGTTGTAAGGTAGTTTAAAATATCATAATACAGAAATATTCAAGTAAAGTAGAAATGCGTCAAATTTGTACTGTAAATACAGTACTTGAGTAAGTTTGATCAGTTACTTTCCAGCACTGTTAAAAACAGAACTTACTGACCCCAGCCTTCTTACCTTAGGCTGTCTTATAATAATGGAGGGTCTGGGGATTTGAGGATATTTCAGCTCCAGCTCCGGACTACAGTCCAGCTCCAGCTCATCATCATCTGAGCTCTGGGAGAGGCTGCGACAGGGCGGAGGTGACTCAAAGCATGGGTTGTCATCTGTGTCCTGCAGGTGGCAAATAGAGTTTGAATTAGTACCATTTACTTTTCTGGTTCTGGCAGAGTGGGTGGAGATACAGCTGACAGTCCGCAGAGGCTGTTTGTGCTGCCATTCCTGTGAGCGGCCTGGTAGAGCTTCTGGTTGGGTTATAACTGGGTCTGCAGCTGGAAGTCCATGGTTATTTCCACTTCGTCTGGAGTTGTTTAGTTCCTGAGCTGGTGCTGGATCAGTGTTAACATCAGATGAATTACCAAAACAGTGGCCCAGGGAGGAACAAGGTAGTCCGTGCATGTTGGATAAATCTTAAAATCCTAAAATAAATCCAAATAGAACTGACATTTGGTGCATCTGGGGTTTCTCAGTGTGTGAGGCAACATTCTGTAGTTAATATGGGGTAGATTCTTGTACATCATCACACACTAGAGTGGAGTATGAATAATAACCAGTTAGGAATAAACATAAATTCCTTTAAGTGGGATGATAAGAATGAGCCAACCGTTTCCACACTGGTGAAGCGATGTATGGAATAAAAACATCTCTTTATCCAGGAAAGACATTCAGTTTGATCCATACCAGCAAATGTCCTCAATAGCTGTCCTCCATTTCAGCATATCTTCTTGTTGCATTAGTTGCCCCCTTGTCCAGCAGCAGTTTATACCAGACTTAACCTTAAAAGTCCAGATTGGCCGTCTCTCGGTCAGTAGGTCAATCTGACATCACATCGTTCACACCTTCTCTCACAGAAAATAGATTCCCAGCCAGGATGCTCCTAAGCAACTTCAACCACTCTTTACAGGTGAGCATCACTCTTTCTTCAGCCCATCACAGTCCCCTGTCTGCCTCTCTGACAACCAGTATGTGTATGAGAGTCTTGGGCTTTTGGTGTGTGTGACTTGCTGTGTGTCAACTTATGCTGGGTATCTCATTACTTGACCAGGTAGTCCCTGGTCTCTTGTGAGTTTGGAGTCTGGGGTTGTGCCGCAGGGACTCTGGTTACCATCTGATTCAGGGTCAGTTACTAATACAGTTGCCCTACACTTCACTGCTATTAATTAATGAACTCATCTGATCACGGAGCAGTGCACAAGAGTGTAAAGGTTATTGGAGTGTTACAGATGGCAGAATATGAGAGGTCAGGTTACAGGCAAACACCGTAATTGATAGGCCTCAGATGAGAAAGAGAAAGGAGGGGAGAGAGGGAATAGATAGAGAGAGAGAGAGAGAGAGAGAGAGAGAGAGAGAGAGAGAGAGAGAGAGAGAGCATCGAAACCCGTCTGCTCCCCGATTTCCCACACATTTTCCCTTCTGGACCTTTCTAGATTTT